>JAJAGP010000065.1:637002-692839 GCA_025084515.1 Ancistrus triradiatus | reverse complement strand
CCACTGTACATAGGTCATGAGCGGAAGGCACAGGCTGAGTTCGGCTATGCCATCTCAAGTTTGCAACACTGAGAGGTGATGTGGACAGTCCAGACCAGCCGCACTAGCTTGGGTGCACCATGATAGTTCTGGTTAAAAGCCACCAAGGAACAGCGAAAGGCCACGGTTGTGAACAAAATCACCAGGTTAGAAAAGATGTGCTTCCCTATAAAGACAGTTTCCCAGGGCTGCTAGGTCGCATGGACCCTGTGGTACACTACCGCAAATAGACGCATCAGTTTTTGGAGGACACCATGACCAAGACCTGGGACAGACATAGGGTAGCCTGTGACACCTTCCCATTTCCCCAGAATATACCTAGTGGTTTGGAGCACTGTAGATTATGGTTAGGATTAGTGAGTGCAGGGGGTTTAAAGGGTGAAGATGCAACTGAGCTTGCACTACACCTCTCTGCCGCCTGTGCTGGTGATGGTGCATTGTGCATTGCCGGTTTGAACTGTATGCTTTGAGTCACCCTCTGTTGGTCAGAGGAAGCACTGCATAGTTGGCTCCACCACTTACACTATCATTAAACTGAGGCAAAGGCAACACGGGGTTTGGGTTTTATTTTACTTCATTGTTTGCATCAATGGCTATTAGCAACAGGAACAAGGTTACATCAATGCTATTAAGTCACATTCACATGTCTTTGGGATGTGAGTACCCAAAGTAAACCCATACAGACACAGGAAGGACATGCAAACTCCACAACGGCAGAGTTTGAGATCAGGATCAAACCGGGAATCTTTAAGGCTGTAACAAAACTAAAATTTCACTAAATGACAAAGGCTGCTGGTCAATTTGCACTCCACTGGCTAGGGCATTAGAAAAAACAAGTCTGTGCTGGTTAAATAATCAGTCTGTTACCTTGGAATGGTTTGGATTTAATAAATGTGATATTTTATACTGAGCTTTTATTTATACAATAACCGTATAAGGAATATTATTTTTAATTAAAAAACAGTTTATATATTTTGTGTCCTAGTTTTTGCAGTAACTCTAAATATAAATATTTTAGTAAAATCTACAAAGCTGCTGAGCAGTGTTTTCACAGTACATGCTCACTTTTTGCATAATTTAGTCTGTGCTGTTCGAGAATCATAGCGGATGAGTGCAAACACCTCTCTTTCAGTAGCTCTTTTTCTGTATCTCTCAGTCTCTCCCTCTCACTCAATCGATTTATTCTTGATGCAGTTTGATGTGGTGTTATTTGTGGATGTTTGCACATATTGTAATTCAACATTTCACGTAATGTTCACATCAGTAAACACAAAACTTTGATCCAGAGTAAAACCAGCAACCTGAATGTAACGATCGAATCAACATAATTCAAACTGAATAGAAAGCAGTTAAATCTTTGTTATTGTGGTGTTACAGAAAATAGATAACAGAAAAGCCTTTATAGATAAACATTGCGAGGTTGGTCGTGCAATAATACTTGCTTGACTGTGTTCATTCATTTATTTTCTTAACTGCTTAATCCTGATCAGGGTCATGGGATAGCTGGTACCTAACCGGTGGTACGGGGCACAAGACAGGAACAACCCTAGACAGGTTGCTAATCTATCGAAGTGCACACACGCTTTAGAGACACCAATGAATCTCACACGCATGTCTTTGTACTGTGGGAGGAAACCAGAGTACCCGGAGTAAACCCACACAGACACGGGGAGGACATGCATACTCTACACAGAAGGAACCCAAACCAGTCTACCTGGGACTGAACCCAGGATCTTCTCACTGTGAGGCGATGGGGCTACCCTCCGAGCCACCATGCTGCCCAAGACTATGTTGATAACACAAATTCTTGCGTCTTAAAAGTGTTACCCTCTTTGAAGATTGATTTATGAAACTTACAAATCTATTTGGTTTAATAATTAAAGCTTCAAGTTTCTGTTTTCACAGTACTGATCACTGTAGCAAAATTGCTTGTAGTAATCGGCTATGTGCTACAAAAATACATTACAATACAATACTTGCATATATGCATTTACATTTCTCCTTATCCAGAGAGACTTGCAATCAGTACAGTCTTACAATTCAAGCAGTTGTGGGTTAAGGGCTTTGCTCAAGCTTGGCAGGTGGTATCCAGTATCTTAAGTGCTAAGCTACTTTCGTTAAGTTTTAACCTTAAAAGTATCAAAGCCTAAATGAATAATTTTGATAATAATAATGAAGTTAATCATAGATGCTTTCCTGTCTCTTTTGCTCTCAGTGCCGCCAGAGAAGCCCCGCCCGCTGGGCCCCGTGGCATTGGCAGCTGTGATCGCTGGTCCAGTGTGTGTGCTCTGCTTTGTACTAGTCACTGTGTTCTACATATGCCATAGCCGCTCGGTCATCCATCACCGTGTGCCTAATGAAGAGGACCCATCTATGGACCACCCATTCATCACCGTGGGTACCACGCTCAAAGACCTCATCTACGACATGACCACGTCTGGATCGGGCTCTGGTGCGTACTTCACACACTCTTCTTTTTTTCTTCTTACCCACAATGTTTCTTACTGCCCTAGGACTAATGTATCAAAGGTTACAGGTTTCTATTGTGTGATTATCCTCTTCCGTAATTACCTTCTGACATGCCAGACAACACAGCTTTCTTTGAGCTTTTGTGTGTCAGTCTAGTTTTTCTGTTTGTGTCTCTGCCTGTCTGAGTGTTTCTGTTAACTCTTTCTGTTGTGTGCATATCTCTTGTTTGTAAGAGTGAACGTGTACAGTTTGCTGGCTTTGAACATTTGGCACATGTCCATGAGGATTATTTTCACCCACACAACAGTACTATTGTTGATAGTGGTCTCCTGAGGGTAGGATTAGGTGAAGTAAAACATGCACACTGATATTTACAGTAATAGATGATAATTATTACAGTATAAACATTT
Source organism: Ancistrus triradiatus (assembly GCA_025084515.1). Lineage (NCBI taxonomy): Eukaryota > Metazoa > Chordata > Actinopteri > Siluriformes > Loricariidae > Ancistrus > Ancistrus triradiatus. The sequence continues at coordinate 689,921 of JAJAGP010000065.1, read as the reverse complement.
TTCAATGTAAAACCACCATGAGCATGAGTACTACAAGCATGTATCATAGGGCTTACAGGCAGGGTCTCAGTAAGTGAAATGAGAGAGATTAGGCAGTTATTTTATTGCACATTAGTTCTAGTCACATTTTCTGATCCAGTGTTCACACACTGCCACGTTAACCTCTTTGTTAAGGTCTTGTGAAACCCATTAGGACCAGCATACTCTACAAATAATCTGGCCAAACAACTCTTAATGGTGACATACCACTTTTCCACAAGTTATCACAGTTCCCTGATGGCTTAATTAATGCAAGGGTCCAAGCCTAACCTTGAAGAACCCATGAGCTCTGATCCCTCAGATGAGACTGCATCAAGAATCATCTTTCATGAAATAACCACATGGGTAAGGAATTACTTTGGCAAACATTTGAGAAGCACTATAGTACAGAGTTACATTCACCAATGCCACTGAAACCTTTACTGTATAAAAAATGAAGCCTTATGTCAAGTCAAGTCAGATCTATGTATATAGCGCCTTTTACAATCGAGCATTGTCTCAAAGCAACTTTACAAGTTTAGATTATCTCCTAATATCTATGTCCAATCCCAAATTGAACAATCCTAGGGCGACAGAAGCATCGTTGATGTCTCTGGTCTTGGAGGCATCTGGAATGGACCATCACACAGTGGAGACATGTATTGTGGTAAGATGAATGCTGTGTGTTCTGGACCAAAGACGAAACGACAACCCTGTACTGTCGAACATCTTAAGATGTGATTACAGGAAGAATGGGACAAAATAACGCCTGAAACACTTGATCGCTTGGTACCATCAGTGCCAAAACGTCATTTACATGTTTTGAGAAGGTATAGTAACGTTACAAAGTGGTCAGTGCTTTACTGCCCCAAATATTTTTGGAATGTGTCGCAGGCCCAAAATGTACGGATCAATTAATATTAACAAATGAAATGAAGTTGATCAGACAAAAGATCTTGGGTTCATACTGGATTTTTTAATATTTGCATTTTACATACTGCCCCAACTTTTTGTCATTTCGTGTTGTAGAGTTAACATATTTTTTTTTGTAATTGTTTGGTTTGTTTGTTTGTTTTCCAACTCAACCTATGAATGCTCAACCCATCCATCAAAAATGACTCCAAAATGACTCCATGTTATTTTGTCCACCACCTTTACAGTTAGCGCTGTGCATTTTCTCTTTTCTTCTCTTGCCATCTCTTAGATTCTAGTTTTAGACTCTCTTTCCATTCTTAGACTCTCTTGCCATTCTCTTAGAAAATTAGTTTGCGAGACTGCTAAATGGTTAGGTGTAATTGTACACCCCAAATAATGTGGCCTTCTCCAAACAGCTGTCACAAATTTGAAAGCATGTAAATGTTAACATTGTCTTTGTAGGCTGTAGCATTAACATTACCATTCACTGGATATACGGGATCTAGCCCAAACCCTCTAAACAACTTCTGACCATTATCTATCCCCATCAAATTTTGTAGTTTTCACTGTGCATTCTGATAGGTAGCATTCTCCTGACTTTTGCAAGCTGTGATTTGTCCATCAGACGTCCAGATTGTGAAGCATGAATTATTACCCTTGAGAACGTTTCAAGCTTTGGAGTCAAGTTGTTACATTTTTTACACCACTCCAGTGGACGCTAATACTTTATGTAGTGATTATAGTCTTGTTCAATCATGGAAACACAATCCCTGAAGTTCCAAATGTTTGTCTATGGACATAACATAGCTATGGCAGAATCTACTAAATAGAAGGGGCATCCACATAGTTTTTATGTATTTTTTTTATTATTCTTGTAATATAAATTCCATTTAAAAATCATGCAATTTACTTGGTCCATCGACTGTCTCTCTGAGGAATTTCCTATGAACTCAGTCCTGTTAGTCATTAGGCTAGACTAAGACATCCACTCCATCACAATGTTTTGGAACAACTGAGTCACCTCATGTTTTCCACCAGTCTTTCTACTTCTTCATCCTGTCCTTCCCTGTCTCATGTCTTCATCAGGGTCATTCAATTTTCTGGCACACAGATTGCCATGCTTTAGTGACTTGTAGGAAGGTCACGGACTGACAGGAAGACTTATTTTCTCATGCTTCACTGTGTATGTCCCCAACAGAACATCTAGACTTTTTTTGTTGGTAGTCTATTTTTTATTTATTGTCATGCTGTCTTGCTTGGTGAACCTGCCAATAATGTACATGGAATTAGTGCTGGGCGATATACCGGTTTATGCGGTATACCATCTTTAACATTCCGTACGGTATGAATTTCCACGTACCAAATTATATAATAATGTTTGCTGTTAGAAGCGTTAAAGAGTGCTACATAGAACATCATTGCCGAAAGCATACTGGGTATTAGCATAGCCTAGCAGTAAGTTAACACCTGGGAGAGGCTCCGTCAGATTAAAGAACATAAAACGTTGGAGGATAAAGAAAGTGAGACCGGAGATGCAAAAAAAGAAAGAAGCTGTGTCTGCAGTTTGGAAGTTTCTGTTTGAAAAAAATCTGACACAGACCAAAAGGCTATATACTGCAAAGTGTTTTGAGCCGCTTTCAATGCCTCATGTTACGTTAGATCTCATGTTAAACATTAGCACTATTGAAACTGTGAAGCCAAAGGCTCAGCTATCGCTTGAAGAGGCATTTTCTCGAGGCACTGCATATGACAGGATGTTGGAACTGGTCAAATGTTGGAACCATATTATGAACACAGTAACAATCCAGTTGAGTGAGACAGGTTCAGAGCAATGATTAAAACACTGGATTTGAGGTATGTCTTACCAGAGTAAAAAAGCCAAAAAAGGCCTGTCTCTTTTTAAGTTTTTTTTTAATATGTTGCAGTTTACACATTAAAAAAGTTGTTTACATTCTGCAGCTGTTTCATGCGTACTGATTCCTTCATATACTGTGGAATGGGGCAAAGTAAGCTCTTTAGTAATCAAAGGCTACATAAGAATAAGAAGGTGTCATAGTAAGAACTTTCCGTTTACATAATATTGCTGTAGCTAATTAATGCTGCATCTACACCCAAACCTAACCTTAACCTCAGTAACCTAAGCAGATTTTTTAATCTTTTTTTTCCACAGAAACGTGCAGTTCTTGTGGGAACTGGCAAAATGTTCCCACAGCGCAAAACATGTCAGATCTTTCTATCCTTTTGTCAACATTTGGTCCTCACAATGATAAATGATAAACACACATACACACATACACACATACACTGAGCTATGTGAGGTAATAACAGGCTTTTAACAGATGATGGCTGAGCAGTGATCGGATTCCGTTCCTTTTCTACCTGGCATATGTGATAAACGTGGTTCATTTAGCTCTGGGATCATGTTAATCCTGCTCTAAAAAGTTTCTGCTTCTTCTGATATAACATGATTAAGAACCTTGTTGCTCATCATCTCCTACTGGTAATGGTGGAGGAAAGCCCGTAAGTTGTACAACGTTTGACATAAAGATTTCGTACCGCTCCCCAAAGAAAATCAGAGAACCTTTACTTGCCTTGAGGATGCCAGTATGTTGAAGAACCATATACAGTTGTCAAACTTACCACGGGAGTATGAAAGGTTTGTGTTTACATTTTGAAGTTGCCTGTTTAATTTGGTATGAATAACTTAGACTATGTGGCAACCGATGACTACTGCTTGTTTGGTTTTATTATTTGTAGCACTTAACACTATGCCTCAGTCCTGCTTGCTTTTTTAGTGATGATCCAAGATATTTAGATCGACTTTGAATAAATACATTTCATGTTATCAGCACCCGGTAGTAATAGGTTTTAGAACTATCCCAAACAAAGGGAAAACACAGCGAACAAAAACAAGGCGAGCCGGAAATGGGTGCGAAAGGAAAATGTTGCAGAAACGGAAAATGGGCGGAGCCCCCAAAACGCGGCGGAGCCAGAAAACAAAAACCAGCGTACATATTGCGGACGTCAGCTAGCTGCGGATCCAAACCAAAGGCCGGACGCAGTCGCACACGAGCCTAGAAGGACACAAGACAGATCTCTAAGGAGATGTGGAAACTTATAACGAGTTGCTCCACCAGAGCCCCTCTGTTGGACTTTGGAACATGAATTGCTCTCGTGACCAACTCTGGCATGGAAGTCGGCCATCTGCCACTAACCCTGGCATGGAGTCGCCCTCGTGAGCCTGACCTTGCTTTGAAATAGACATCCTCGGAAAAGGAACTGGGCTGGACCTCCTCTGGAAGAGGTGACACGCACTGGACGTTCCTCTGGGGACCGATGACCTCTGAAAGGCCTCACAGGAACAGACAAGCCTCTGGAAAGACCTCACTGGAGCAGACACAGCCTCTGGGAAGGTCTCTCGGGAACCAGACGGTCTCTGGGTTGGCCTCCTCGGAATCAACCCCCCCAAACAGTCTCGAGGAGGCCTCTTGGAAACAAACAGCCTCTGGGCAGGCCTCCGCAGGAAGAAACGGCCTTTGGTAGGCCTCTCGGGGGGAAACAGACGTCCTCCAGGTCCTCTGGGCAGGAACTGGCACAGACTGCTGACGTCCACGAAACAGGCACTTGGAACAGTACGGTCCTCGGTGCAGGCACGGTGCACAGACAGGTCCTCAGGTACACACGTCACAACGGGGAGTGAAAATGGTACACAAAGCACACTGGAAGTAGACGTAACACACGACACGGGTCCTCCGGCGCAGTCGTCCACTGGCATGGGAGCCCCTACGCGGGCAGAGGCAGTGGCTAGCATGCTCGAAGAAGCGTTGATAGATTAGCCTCGTTCGCAACTGTAAAACGATAAATTCTAACTAGAACTCTCCTCCTCGCTCAGGCCACTGTCATTTGAGCCCTCGGCGTGCAGGCACAGGGGCACTGACCTTCTCGGCGGCTGGCACAGTCGCTGACATATCCTCGGCGCTGGCAACGGAAACCTGACGTGTCCTCGGTGTGGGGCCATGTTGCTGATGTCCTCGGCCCCGAGCACTGGCGCCTAACGCCTCGGCACTAAAGTCCGTGACACCGTAGGTCGGTGCACTGTTTGCTCCTGTTAAGAAGCTGAGAGTCATGTCATGCTTAGATACCGAGTTAAACGACACTAACAGCTCAGGTGTAGAGCTATTAGGCGATGTTAACGGCTTAGGATAATGAGCTCAAAGAGGCGCGAATGGCTTGGGGACTGAGCTAACGAGTGCCTCCTGCTCGGAAAAACTGAGCTAGACCAGTACTAACGGCTCAAAAAACGGAACTAGCCGTGCCTCGGTACAGAGCTAGCGTGACACTATCGACTCGTGTCTGAGCTAATGAGCACAGAGTGCTCGGAAACGGAGCTAACATGCTCAGATACGGAACCAACAGGCGTTGTGCGCTCGGATACGGTTCTGGGCAAACTCTGTTGGTGACCGTCTCGTGGACGGAACCAGTGAGTAAACGTCCTCTGCACACTGGTGGACAGAGGATCCAACAAAATGATGCACCAGCCTCGGAAGGTCCCTATGGTCAACGAACCTGGCCCCCTTAGTCGGACCAACGAGCGTGGTTTCTGTCGCCGAGGTAGCGACTGAGCATGGACCAGGGAGTCAGACTGGACCCTAGTTAGGAAGAGGACCCAAAGGTGGATGCAAGAACCCTCAAAATTGTACTAGCTTGGGCCATAGGCCAAAACATTGACGGCCCATTGCAGAGCCGGAAAACGGCTGCAAAACGGAAAATGGGCGGAGTTGGAAAACGGGTGTGGAAACAAAAAGCGGGCTACATAATGCGGACGCAACCACAGATGAGTCTAGAAGGCTGAACAGGACTTTAACACGGGTTAGGAAGAGCGGACCGGACCGCAATACGGGTATCCAAGGTGGACGTGGATGCAACACAGGTTTCCGAGGCAGACAAGAGCAATACCAGAATCCAAGACAGACGGAGAGCAATAATGGGATCCAAGCAGACGTGGAAAACACAAAGGGAATGGCGGAGGACTTGGATGTGGACCAAAGCACACAAGAATCTGCCTGGAATGTCTCCCGAAGCCGAGCTTATAACGAGTGCTCCACAGCTGAGTTCAATCTCCATTCCATCAGCTGTGGAACTCTCGGATTGGTCCTTGAATGTCCCATGACTGTCCGGAAAGCTGGGAGCGATGCTGCTCAGTCTGCTCACAGCAGAGATTAAGCAACAAGGGAAAACAGGGTTTTGAGGCGAGGCGTAACCGAGGCTCACCACGGGAACAGGATTTGAGTCCATGCTAATGACTGTGCTCTCTGGTGTTTCAAAAAATGTGGTAATAAACACGAACGCATAATCAGTCTTCTATGGTGCATCGTCCAACTTGACATGTGCATTGTCCCATTTTTGCATCGTGATACGTCGTGGACACAATTGCCATCTATACACCCTTAGTGTCAGCTGTTAGCACATTATCAACATAAACTACACATATTAGCTTTTGGGTGTCATCTTAGCAAATGAACAACACAAACATAAATATCATTGTCAAGCTATGAGACAGTTTCTAACATCTGGGGACATCAATCTGCTATAAAAGACTGTGTATCGCAACTTGGCCTGTGAGTTGTTTAGTTTTTTATTCCTGGTGAACATAATGCATGTGCTATGAAGAATTCAAGAAAGCATTTACATACCGGAATAAGGAACCTGAGCATGGAACTGCTTTGTGAATGTAATAGCTACAGTATTAGTCATAAAAACATTTTGCCAAAATCTAGGGAGCCTTCCATCTGTGTGCAAATGTAAATTTAGACTGTACCATACTGGCATAAGAGTTAACCTTTTTTCTCCCGCTGTCTCTGTCTGCCAGGTCTCCCTTTGCTGGTGCAGAGGACCATAGCCAGAACTATCATTTTGCAGGAAAGCATTGGTAAAGGCAGATTTGGGGAGGTGTGGAGGGGAAAGTGGAGAGGAGAAGAGGTGGCGGTAAAGATTTTTTCCTCACGCGAGGAGCGCTCCTGGTTCCGTGAGGCTGAGATCTACCAAACGGTCATGCTCCGCCACGAAAACATCCTGGGCTTCATCGCTGCTGATAACAAAGGTCAGTATTTGCTTCGTGTTTCCTTCAGCTGAGGAAATAGCTTGTTGTTTCATGTTAGACTACTGGACTTTTTTGATAATAAGTGTGTCATCTTAATCTCAAGGCTGACCTTTGGCAAGGCTGCTTGTAATGCTGCTTTGAAGAGCATCAAAATAAGCATCTATATAGCCTTGATTTAAGAGTACATTTACTGTGGACAGAATGTTGCAGAAATGTCATGGTTGCATGTGTTTGGGCTTCATGTGTTCTAGCTTCGATGTTGTGTTTGGATCTGATCACAGTATAATATTTTGTTTGAATGTGACAGTTTTTTTTCTTATTTTGTGAGGAACAATGCTAATGGTGTTTGCTTTTCAATTGGATGAGGTATTTGGCTCACATAGTCGATTTGAAATGAGTATTTCTTTTTCTATAGACCATTAGGTTGCCAAGCTGCCATTATTCACCCCTTAACATCAACTGGTTGGGTTGTCTCAAATGAGTGTAAAACAATTCACTGTCTGAAGTAGACAACAAACAGCTAGAACTGCGTAAAATGGGAAATATTCTTTGTCAAACCATGGCTGAAATGTTTTGTACGCAGCACAACACAGACACCCAGTGCATTCAGTAAAGAGTTCTAAATCTTCGCTTGGATGGAATGAATATGAAAGAGACCTATTAATGGTGTATTAACTTGGTGTATGGCAGTGAATGACACCAATCCATTCCTTGTTTCCTTCAAACCCACTTTTAAGTTCTTTTAGATGGTTCTTCAGTTCTTCAGTATTCTTATCATATGTGGTTGCATGAAACTTGAAAACCCGTTTTATATCATATCATTCTCTTGCCTCTCTCTCTCTGTCTCACAGATAATGGAACATGGACTCAGCTGTGGCTTGTATCAGATTACCATGAACACGGATCCCTGTTTGACTATCTGAACAGGTACACAGTGACGGTGGAGGGCATGATCAAGCTGTCTCTATCCACTGCTAGTGGCTTGGCTCATCTACATATGGAGATTGTCGGAACTCAAGGTAAGTCATCTCAGCTGCTGTATTACAAGCAAGGAATGAATTACATTCTTTAGGAAAAGGTGAAATGCATGTTGGTGTTTAGGTTTACAAACAATACAAGGTATATAGAGTGTTTTCAGTGATCTTGGTCTAGGTGTAAAGACTTATTCATGCACAATGTGTGCCAGAAAAGAAGCGCTGGCAGTACTACTAAAATCGAACTCATGAAATTAAGCAACTTCACTTTTGTGTCTGTGCATATCTGTGTGTGCGCACATTAACTCCATTCATGTTTTTCCTCTGAAATCCTGTCAAACTTTAAATAGCTGTTAAATACTGCAATACCGGCAAAACTACTGTATATCACCAGGACCTTTAAGGCACATAAACATCGCAAAAATGTGTACATTTTTCTACTAAATAGAATGTTTGCCAAATTGGTAGTTTCCAGTGTACAATAACATGCAAAAATAGCATGGTCAAAGTAACGGTGGCATTATATAAAAAAAAAAAAAGTCAACTAACAGTAATTAATTTAACACAGTCAAAGGACATTACTGTTATCATCAGAGAGTAGCCTCTCCCTCCGATTGGCTTGAGCATGTCATGCCAACAAAACTTTTCTCACTGAGGACACAAGAATCCTACAGTGACTCTGTATATTGAAATAAATGTAAATGCAGATACACTTACCGTATTTTCCGGGCTATAAAGCGCACCGGTTTATAAGGCGCGATATCAATGATCGACTGCTAACGGATCTATTTTCATACATAAGCGCACCGGGTTTATAAGACCATTAAATTAAATTGCATTAAAATGAAACAAAACTCTTAAGTTCCGTCGGAAGCTCAGTTTGGTCTTTACCTGTGCAAGGCGTCTTCTTGCTTCCTCCACTTCGTACCATTGATTATTAATAATTAATGTTGAATTCTTCGCAGCTGCTCTATGTGCCATGTTGTAACTACCGCATGACTGATAGCGCTGAGTTTTGAAATCCGCTTCGAAAATAATGAATGAATGCACGTACCCTAAACGTTGAAGCACAGATTTGTATTACTCTGCGATGTTTCCTGACTACGGTGGCAGTTGAGCCCTTCGTAACCTACCAAGACCCGTGCTAAAACATTTTGACAGATTTATTAGCTCCGTGTACCATCTACAATCGGTTTCTAGGTCAGAAGGCTCAACCCAGAATTAATTCATACATTAGACGCACCGCATTTAAAGGCGCACTGTCGATTTTTGAGAAAATTAAAGGATTTTAAAGTGCGCCTTACGGCCTTATGGTCCCAAAAACTACGGTAATTCTATAACATTATTTTATTCAATAATTTTGTTAATTTATAATGCTGTTTTTTCTCTTCCTTCCTCATTTGCTGTAGTTTTTTACATTCTCTCTCTGTTTGTTTTATTATGCTCTTCATAATATTTTTATTCTGTTTACTTAATCATAGTCTACTAAGTATTATTTATATTTTATTTCAATTATTACAGTGATGCTTGAAAGTTTTGTGAACCCTTTAGAAAGAATTTTCTATATTTCTGCATAAATATGACCCTAAACATCATCCAGATTTTCACACAAGTCCCTAAAAGTAGATAAAGAGAACCCAGTTAAACAAATGAGACAAAAAATATTATATTTGGTCCATTTTTATTGAGGAAATACTTCGGGTCTATTTCCCCGCCGTTAGTAGTTTCCCCTGATGCCGGTCTTCTCCATGATTTCCTGTTTGAGAGCGGGATCGTGGGGGTATCGCCTGATGTTTCGGGTCATGGTGCTCTTAGATCGATTGATTTGGGGTGTGTGTATAAGGATAGGGCCTTTGTCTGGAGGGGTTGCCCGTGGCCGGGCTGTGGAGTTGCCAGAGGGAATCGAGCAGTTAATTTGAAGGTGAAATTAGGAGTCAGATGTTTCCAATCAATGGGATGCACTCAGTGGGTGGGAGTGGGAGCAAGGGGGAATAGGGGCTCTAAGAAGGGAACTGGTGGCGGAAGACAGTAATGTTGCGGTCCTGGATAGGTGAGGTGATTGGGCGGTTAGTAGAGGGATAGGAGCGGTAGGGGGGCGTCAGGGGAAGGAGTGTGACAAACGATTAGTAGGAGGGTGTCGGGGAAGGGCGGACAGCCGGACGACAGAGACAGAGAGTAGGTGTTGGCGGTGTGTGGCTCAGTGGAGAAGGTTGTGTGCGGGGGCTGGGAATAAGTTCGAGGGGGGGAGGTGTTGGAGACTATGCGAGGAGAATAATGAGGTTTATGTACGGAGAGGAGGGGGGCACGTGGGGTTCAAGGGAAGATGGTCGCAAGCGATGGAGGGACGGGGGTTGGCGAGGGGTGGGAAAGGGGGATAGGACCTCAGGAAAATAGTTTTCCATGTGAATCAGGCTGGAAAAGGTTACAGGAAAACATCTTCTAAAGAGTTTGGGGGGGAACTCCACCAATCCACAGTCAACAAGATTGTGTGTACAATTGAAGAATTCAAGACCAATGTTACCCTTCCCAGGAGTGGTTACAGAACCATCTTCTAAAGAGTTTGAACTCCTCCAACCATCCACCTTTCGCTCCCTCTTTTTCCATTTTTCCTCCTTCGGCCTTCCCCCTCGCTTGGTTACCCTTCCCAGGAGTGGTCTACCCACCAAAGATCACTGTCAAGAGCCGACTTTATATTTTTATACTTGTCTCACCCCTGTCCCCCTTTCCCTTTTCCTCCCGTTCTCCTTGGTTCTGGTGTCAGGGGGAGGAGGGGGTGCCTGGCTTAGTGCCCCTCTCGCATTGGCTAATGTTAATGTTCATGAGTCCACCATCAGAAGAACACATGAACAACAATGGTGTGCATGGCAGGGTTGCAAGAAGAACGCCACTGCCGCTCCAAAAGCATGCATTTCTGCTCGTTCTGCAGTTTGCTAAAGATCACTTGGACAAGCCAGAAGGCTATTGGAAAGAATGTTTTGTGGATGGATGAAGACCAACATAGAACCTTTTGGTTTAAAAGAGAAGCGTTATTTGGAGAAAAGGAAAAACACTGCATTCCATCATAAGAACCTTATCCCAGCTGTGCAAACATGGTGGTGGTAGTATCATGGTTTGGGCCTGTTTTGCTGCATCTGGACCAGGAACAAAAAAATGGCTCGCCATCATTGATGGACATTGAATTCTGAATTATATCAGAGAATTTTACAGAAAATGTTAAAGACCATTTGAATCTCAAGAGAGTGTGGGTCATGGCAGCAAGACAAACGAACTTAAGCACACCAAGTCGTTCTACTAAAAGAATGGTTAAAGAAGAATAATAAAGTTTGATTGGTTTGGGAATGGCAAAGTCAAAAGTTTTGACCTTAAATCAACCGAAATGTTGTGGAAGGACCTGAAGCGAGCAGTTAATGTGGGAGGAAACCCACCAACATCCCATAGCTGAAGCTGCTCTGTAAGCAGAGGAATGGGCTAAAATTCCTCTAAGCCGGGGTGTGCAGGACTGGATCAACATTTACAGGAAACGTTTAGCTGCAGTTATTGCTGCACAGGGGGGTCCACACCAGATACTGGAAGCAAAGTTCACATACTTTTGCCACTCACTAATATGTAATATTTGATCATTTTCCTCAATAAATAAATGACTCAAGTAAATATTTTTTTGTCCCATTTGTTTAACTGGGTTCTCTTTTATCTACTTTTTGGCTTGTGTGAAACTCTGATGATGATGTTTTAGGTCATATTTATGCAGAAAAATTCTAAAGGGTTCCCAAACTTTCAAGCCCACTGTATATTTCTTTAAATATGGTCTTTTTGTTAAATTTTATTTAGCTCATGTTTATATAAGATATTACCACAGACTTAATTAATTAGATGAAAATGATCTGAAAATGAAACCTGTAAAAATCAATTTTCAACATACAATGAATTTTGTATCCGTTCAAAGTTTACATCAGGACTGTCAAAATTAACATCAGAAACTCCCAGAAGGTGAATCTCTTCATCTGGACCATAGGTTTTGACGAAAGATTACGAGTTTTAGGCAATCTTTGCCAAATTGAGTCAAAACATCTTGATGCATGCTCAATAATCCAGGTAAGAAAATCCATGCATCAAGACGTTTTGACTCAATTTGGCAAAGATTGCCTGAAACTCGTATCTTCGTCAAAACCTATGTCCAGATGAACAGATTCAACTTCTGGGGCTTTAGGGAAAGCTAAAAAAAATACATGCAGTAAAAAAATTCATTTTAACACTGGAACTTCTTGTTACTGTAGTGATGTGTAGAAATGGCAACAGTACCCATTAATTAATCTTCAAATGATTAAATGTATCACGTATAAACATCATACTGTAATGTCTGGGTAACTGTCTGGGTGTCACTGACTGTGCCACTAAACTCGTCATGCCCAGTGATCTGGCTTTAACCTGACCTGTGTGCAGTAAGACGGAAATTACTATGCAGGGCAGTCACCCGAGCCTTTTTTCAGCTTGAGCTGAATGGAGCCAGTCAAAATGCAGTGTGTTTGATTCCAGAATCAGATTGAGCTGTGTATAGCTTTTGTAAAGAATCTTGGACAGCTAGATAGGATTTCCTCACTCGTAATGGGGCAACAGAAACGCTCAAAGCTAAATTTTGGCTAGCAGTGTGTCATCTTAGGCATTTGCATGCACAGTGATTCAACAGATGTTAATTAAGTTGCTGTTCTCTGCCAAACCAGTGGATTATATTCAGCCTTACAGCATGCTCTGACTATGACTAAAATAAGGGTAGTCATTACTCTTAATTAGATTATCCTTCTTAAGCATTGTTTTCTCTGAAACAGATCTAAAGGCGCAGTTAGTATTTAATTCCATGTTGTAACAGTATTTTTTCTGTGCCAAGGATCACTTTCATATACAAGCATGTCATTAATGTATCAGTAGTAGGATCCTCGTTAATGTGTCTTGCTTATTATGATCTTACAACTGGACACTAATGCTCCATGACACAATAGTCATCCATTTTTAAGATAATAATTTGGTGTAGTAAAAAGACTACCTTTAAAAAGACTACAAGCACTTTGCTGACTGATTCTTTTATGCAGCCTTTTTCAGTTCCTTGCCCAAACATGCAATGTGCCTTGGTATTTAAGTTATTTTGTGAACACAAAATACAAAAACAGAAAAACATCTCTGAAAGCCATTAAATGGATGTCTAGGTTCAGAACAGAGCAATTAGAAGAAATTAGATAAAGCCTACAGAAACCAAATGCACTGAATTGAGAATGTGGGCACAGTAATATCTGAGCTATTAACGTTAAAGCATTTGGTCGGTCATCCAGAGATTGCAAGTTTTTGCCACAGTTACGCCAAGGCCATTTATTGCATAACTGGCCCCACTTTCTGTTTAGTAGAGTTTAGTCCTCTCTCCTCTATCAAAGTAACACTACCCTATCAAGGGTCTTTATTAGGGTTGGATATAGTTTGCATCTATTCTATTCCAATTCCTATTTTGCTTATCGATTCCAGTTCTTACCGATTCCAAGTTCCACTTCCATCTGTGGAGCTGGCTAATGCAAGAGAGCCTAAAATGCTTAACGTGAACAGAGCTGAACGTGGCTTAATGTACTAAAACAATGACCTAGGAACACCAAACATTTACTGTGTTACTAACCTTCTTAGGTACGCTCTACTGCTGAAATGACAAACATGGTCCAAAGGGAAAGTAGTCATTTTTACATTAAGCCTTTTTAACTTATATTACAGTGTTTACTTCAAAGTTTTGTGAACCCTTTAGAATTTTTTCTGTAGGTCCTTAAAGAGGGACTCATGCGGAAGTCTTTTTTTTTTGGTCTCATCCACCAAAACATTCTTTCAATACCCTTCTGGCTTGTCCACGTCATCTTTAGCAAACTGAAGATAAGCAGCAATGTTTCTTTTTGGAGAGCAGTGGCTTTTCTCCTTGCATCCCTGCTATGCCACACCATTGTTGTTCATTGTTCTTCTGATGATGGACTCATGAACATTAAACACACCCGCTAACTATTTACAAACCTTGTTTTCTTGACGTGATCTTTTTTGGCCGACCACTCCTAGGGAGGGTAACAATGGGTTCTTGAATTTCCTCCATTTGGACACCAGTCTGTCTGACTGTGGATTTGCTGGACTCTTTAGAGATGGTTTTTGTAAAAACCTTTTCCAGCCTGATGAGCATCAACAACTCTTTTTCTGAGGTCCTCATACATCTCCTTTGTTCGTGCCATGATACACTTCAACAAACGTGTTGTGAAGAGCAGACTTTGATAGATCCCTGTTCTTCAAATAAAACAGGGTGCCCACTCACACCTGATTGTCAATTCCCATTGATTGAAAACACCTGACTAATTTTTACCTTCAAATAAATTGCTAATCCTAGAGGTTCACATACTGTTGCCACTCACTAATATGTAATATTGGATCATTTTTCCTCAATTAAATAAATTACCAAGGTATAATATTTTTGTCTCATTTGTTTAACTGGGTTCTCTTTATCTACATTTAGTAATTGTGGGTCATATTTATTTACTATATATACTTTTTAGGACTTTTGGGTCAATATTTTTGCATAAATATAGAAACATTCTAAAGGTTTCACAACTTTCAAGCACCACTGTTAGGAAGAAAATGGGAAGAAGATAGACTTAAACATCAAAATGATTATTTTTCCTTTTTGGATCAATTTCTTTCATTTCAGCAGCAGACATTACTTATCATCAGTAGTAATTTAAATAAGTTTGCTTTTTCCTATGTCATTGTTTTTATGACAGTAACCCACGTTAAGGTGTGTTTTAGACTGTCCCCACTAATGCAGGCATTTTGGACTAGGAGACTGCATTTGGTTGAAGGACAGTACATAGCTGAAGCTTCAGTATCATGCTAGTGCTGGTTTCCAGTAGTACCCAACCTAGTCTCTATGAACTCATTAGATTTGCAGCAGTATAGTGAGCCCACGGCTCATTCAGTATCATGGTATAATCCTTTATATTTACGGATAAGAGCGAAAACACACCAGTCTTTTAAAATAAACTCGCATTTTGCCTAGAAAAATGTAACATTCTATTCAGAAAATGCCAACATGACTGACTAGGCCTGGTTTCTGTTTATACTATATGAAAATGGAAGAAAAACTACAATTCACCATGTTTGTAGTTGTTATAATGTTATTGTCAATTGTAAAAATGCTTTACAATGTTTTTAAGTATAATTACTTGACATTTTAGAAAAGCAATTAAAATTAGATATTGTTTGGACTGGTAAAACTACTCAGTAACTGGTAAATCAGAGTCCTTTCGAACAATGTACACATCATCATGCAACATACTTTTAAAAGATGTGTGGTCAGTTGCTATCTTACCATAAGCATAAAGCAAGAGGCCACAAGATATTTCCAAACAACATGTTTAGCTTCTTTACAAGATCACTAAGATTAAAAAGGTGGCATGGTAAAACACACTGCAATTACAGTAGTTTTAATGTTTGTATTATCGTCTTTAGATTCACGATGCGTGCAAACTGCTGAATACTAAACATGACATAAAAAGTAAGCAGGTTTCACAGTTCATTGTAAGTGCAAAATAAATAAAAAAAAAAAATGACTCATCTCCAACTGCACAAAAATAAATAAATAAGTGAGTAATAAACGACAAAATATCAACTTACATACAATTACAAACAGCGTTACTTAGTGGTATGTTAGCTGCTGAGAGTTTCTTTGGCCATTTATCGGTAGCTACACTAACAGCTAAATTCCTAATAGCTGTGGAAAAGTTACAATTACAATTTTTATTTTATTCATTCAATGGATTAAACATATTGCGTACCGGTATTCAGAGAAAAAAATAAATAACTCATAAAATAACAAACAAAAAACTAGTGCAGGGAAAAGTAGACAACAAGCACAAGGGCATGTGCTAGGCACTTTGGCACTTGAAATCGGACTTAGATACATTTTAGCTTTAGATAAAGAGAAGGAACTGTGATTTGTTGTGTTTGTGAGTTTTGGTTTTTTTTTATTTAACTTTGCTTCAGAATCAGTGGCTATTTACTGACAGACATGGTTACATTGATACACAAGGGTACATCAAAACTAGCCTTACATACTCAGATCAGACCAGTTTAGCACAATCAATTAACCTAATGCATGTCTTTGGGCTGTGGGAGGAAACCGGAGTACCTGCTGCAAACCCACATACACACAGGGAGGACCATGCAGACTCCACAAAGTCTGAAGTTGGGTTCGAACAGGGGACGCTGGAGCTGTGAGGCAATCACAGTAACTGCTGCACCATCGTGAAAGCCAAAGGAGCTATAGAAACAGGAAATACTTACAAGTTGGTTGGGGTGGTGCGATTAGAATAGCAGTCAAAAATAGATGGTTGTGACAGAAAGTGATCTTTATTTAGTCTTTTGAAGGGATTCAAAAGTGACAAACAGTTCGAGGTACACAGTTCTCTATGTAAAATTGTGAATTGATGAAGTTCGGTAGAAAGCAGGATGTAGATTTTTGGAGGACCTGGTAGAGTAGTGATGGATTTTAGAGTTATTTTGAAATATGTTTTGGAGACAGTTTGGAAGGAGGATTTTCTTAAATAGAATATTTAAGTTAGAAAATTGAGGGCAAGAACATGTGTAATATGAAGAGGAGTTGATCATTCTGACAAATTGCTTTTGGAAAATATGTGAGATTACTATTGGAAATACTAGCACTGATAATATTACAGTATGACAGGTATGGATAGATCATTGTATAATACAAATCGAGAGGTACATTCTGAGGTAATAGAAATATATATATAATGAATTTCTGTGATGACAGCAATATATATTATTTTGTATACACTATTTTGTGATATTGATATCCACAGTAATGTTAACACCGTCGGCTTGTAAGTTAAATGTATGAGAAAACGAGGGTGTGGGAGTATAAGCGTCTCCAGAGAGTTTTGTGTTGCTGATTTTATTCATAGGTTGTGTATGACTTGTCATGACTCATGTCATGAGCATTAGCTCATTATCATTTAAAGTAACAGGCAGTCAGAACTGATCTTTCTGAATTCTTCTTCTTATTGGGTCATTATTTTTAGACAGGCTGAGAAGGGTGCTCTGGTTGCTCAGTTGGCATCTTTCTTAAAGCACATTGACCAGTAAGGCTGCATGAGCTGGAGGTTGAAAAGAGCCTTTGACTGTCCTCACATGTCTCTGAGGTTGCAAGTGTAAAATCCACATGAATACCAGGCCCCAAAGTTTCGCAGCACAGTACTGCCCAGAGCATCACACTGTCAGTGTTGTTCACTTAAGTCATTAGTGATTTTTAATGCTACAACTGATCAGTGTATACTATATTTGATAAAGGAGGGCACAATCAACAAAAGAGGTTTTAAACCTGACCTGTTACCAGCTCACTGAATCAGACCTCAAACTGACTTTTATATAGGTATGATGAAAGGAACCTTAAGTACTTTAAAAATTGGAGTCCCAAATAAACATAATTGAGTCAGCAATCTTTTGGTAGCATCTCTACATGCAGCAAAAGAATTATATTTTAGCACTGAGTTGGCAGTGGTATTACAATTATCTTTGAAGTAGTTATATCATTTTAACAATGAGGTTATTTATTCCTTGCTGTTTGCTTGTAAGTACAAATACATGAAGGTTACCGAGTCCACAGTTGAAGTGCTGTACTGTTGTGTTTAGTATGGTGTCACCATAGAAACACCACTGTTTGCGATGCACTAATTTAGACTTTATTTAATGTTTAGTGGATGTGCAGTTGTAGACGTTCGAAGGGAATACCTTATATGACTAACTACAACCAGACAACTGGGACAAAATCCAGTCGACCTTGTCTGAGGCCCAATAATGGCCTCACGATTGCAGATATTGGTGTATGCTGTTTATACATTTGTGAACCCTTTAGAATTTTCTGTGTTTTTGCATAAATATGACCTGAAACATCATCAATTTTTCACACAAGTCCTGAAAGTAGATAAAGAGAACCCAGTTAAACAAATGAGACAAAAATATTACACTTGGAAATTTATTTATTGAGGAAAATCTTACATATTAGTGAGTGGCAAAAGTATGTGAACCTTTGCTTTCAGTATCTGGTGTGACCCCCCTGTGCAGCAATAACTGCAACTAAACGTTTCCAGTCACTTTTGATCAGACTCATGAACATTAATATTAGCCAATGTGAGAGAGGCCTTCAGTTGCTTAAAAGTTACCCTGGGGTCCTTTGTGACCTCGCCAACTATTACACACCTTGCTCTTAGCGTGATCTTTGTTGATAGAGCACTCCTGGCCAGGGTAACAATGGTCTTGAGTTCCCTCCATTTGTACACAATCTGTTTGACTGTGGATTGGTGGAGTCCAAACTCTTTAGATCTCTTTTTCAGTCTGATGAGCATCAACAACTCTTTTTCTGAGGTCCTGAGAAATCTCCTTTGTTCGTGCCATGATACACTTCCACAAACGTGTTGTGAAGAGCAGACTATTCTTTAAATAAAACAGGGTGCCCACTAACACCTGATTGTTATCCCATTGATTGAAAACACCTGACTCTAATTTCACCTTCAAATTAAGTGCTATTCCTAGAGGTTCATATACTTTGCCACTCACTAATATGTATTATTGGATAATTTTCCTCAATAAATAAATGACCAAGTATAATATTTTTCTCATTTGTTTAACTGGGTTCTCTTTATCTACTTTTAGGACTTGTGTGAAAATCTGATGATGTTTTTGATCATATTTATGCAGAAATACAGAAAATTCTAAAGGGTTCACAAACTTTCAAGCACCACTGTAGTACTTAAAGCAAAGTGATAAAATATGAAAATGGTCATATTTTAATGTCCATGTAAAACATTATTTTCTGACTGAAACATTTTTCATTGAAGATTATTTTCAGGCTGTTTTAGTTGGAATGTGATGCCTTGTTAGTGTTTTCCCTGGAGGGACTGCACACTGTGTCACATTCACACACACTGTGCTGTAGCAGGAGTGTCAGCAAGTCTGCCAGCTCTAATGAAACCATTTATTTATCTCATATTGGAACTGCAAAGCTTTCCTCAGGGTGTGTGTGTGTGTGTGTGTGTGTGTGTGTGTGTGTGTGTGTGTGTGTGTGTGTGTGCGCGCGCGTGAGCGCGCGTGTGTATGTGTGCGCGTGTGTGTGTGCGTGTGTGCGTGTGTGGGCATGTTTATAGTACATTGTGGTAGATCTACAAGTATTGAAGATCTGACACTTTTGGCATGGTAGGGACATTTTTCTGGTCCCATGGGCACTAAATGAGCCATAGTATTTGCTTTAGGTTAAGGTTAGGGTTAGTAGTAGGTGTAGCATTAATTAGCTACAGTAATTATTGTGTCTGTGAAGCATGCCCACCTGGATAACGTGGTGTGTGTGTGTGTGTGTGTGTGTGTGTGTGTTCCTTTTGGTTAAAGTGGTTAAGGTTAGGGTTAGGTGTAGACAATTAATTTCTTAGCTTATACACAAGTCAATGCAAAGAACCATTTAATATAAAAATGCCAAGTCTGTGTAGGTGCCTTTATGTGCATGCCATTTTTCTTTTGTAAGTGAAGGTGGTTATTTATCTCACATTAAATCTTTTATGTTCGACTGCACCACTAACATATCAAATTTATAAGGCTTTCTTAAAGCTGCTTTTGTGATTTTCAAGGCCTTCCATTCCATTTTTACCTTCAAGAACTGTGGCCTTGCAATTACTTTTTCATCAAGTATATCCCATCAAATCACTGAGGTTCCTGTTAAAGTACTGCCTGAACATTCTGACTGACTATTACAGCTACCTGAAATAATCTATCTCAATCTAATCTCTCATTTACCTGCAGGAAAACCAGCTATTGCTCACAGGGATCTCAAATCCAAGAACATTTTGGTGAAGAAGAATGGCACTTGCTGCATCGCTGACCTTGGTTTGGCTGTCCGCCACGACTCAGCCACAGACACTATTGATATCGCCCCCAACCACAGAGTGGGCACTAAAAGGTAATGGGAGAAATCTGTGATTTATAATGCTGCAATTACAATTCCTCATTTCCCTTGGAACTACAGTCATGTGCAGTTAAACCTTCTGTTAGCTTTTAGCATGTGCAGTTATCAAAACTACATATTTCCTGTTATTATGCCAATTTTTTGATGGACATTTAGAAAACAGGGATGGAAACCAAACAAATATAGCCTCTAGGGGCGATGACTTGCCCTTGCACCTCCGGCCGTATCACCAAATTAATGCAGCACCAAAATGAAAAGAGTTTGTTTATGAATCAGACAAAATCATACGGCAGCTGCATAGGTGAGATTGGTGACTGTCATATTCAGTAACCTGTAAAGTTTGACCCGTATCAAGCAATGCATGGTGATGTTATTGAGACCTTCTTGTTTGTATGGCGAGACATATGATATCATTGCTTTGCCATTTAAAAACTGTTACGTTTTTTAATTTAATATCAGCAACATCACATCATATATAGCAAATCTTGCATGAACCAGATAATCTGAATAGGGTTGGTAAGTTAAAATGCAAGACGTGTCCAAACACACATCTAAAAAATAAAAAGAAAATCTAAAAAAAACCTCACTTCTTGTTGGGCGTGCCTGATTAAACGTACCTGAAAATATATTAGTCTTGGTGAGCCCCCATGCCTGCCTTATAGTATGTGTCTAGGTGAAACTATATGCAGGGCACAAGACTCAATGACATATTATTGGACAACTTTATGGACGGCCAAAAGAAAAACGTCCTTAAATATGAAGAAGAAGAAGAAACCTTGCTAGGACCAAAATGCACCCAACCTTCTTGAGCAGCCTAGATGTTATATGACATAGAATGACAGCAACTCAGCCACGAAGTGGTAGGCCACGTAGAATGACAGAGCGGGGTGAACCAAGTCAAGTCAAGTCAGATTTATTTATATAGCGCTTTTTACAATGGAGCATTGTCTCGAAGCAACTTTGCAATTTTAGATTATCTTTTAATATCTACGGCCAATCCCAAACTGAGCAAGCCTAGAGCGACAGTGGTAAGGAAAAACTCCCTAACTGTTATGAGGAAGAAACATTGGGAGGACCAAGACTCAAAAAGGGACCCAACCTCCTTCGGTGGCATAGATGATAAATGTAAGCATGAAGCTTATTTATCTAAACAAATAAGTCTTTTAGTGATAGTTAAAATAAAATAATGTAAAATGTGCATATCAGCGTTATGTTGTCTGATACTACAACTGTCAGCAGATGCTGAGGCGCATAGTGCACAGAGGTTGCCAACTTTCTGCAGAGCCAATCGCTACAGATTTTCAAACTTCATGTGGGCTTCAGATTAGCTTAAAAATAGTGCGTAGAGAGCTTAATGGAATGGGTTTCAATGACCGAGCAGCTGCATCCATCACCAAGAGGAATGCAAAGCATCGGATGCAGTGGTGTAAAGCACGGCAACACTGGACTCTAGAGCAGTGCTCTCTGGAGTAACAAATCACGCTTCTCTGTCTGGCAATCTGATGGATGAGTCTGGGTTTGGCAGTTGCTAAGAGCACGGCACTTGCCTGACTGCATTGTGCCAAGTATAAAATTTGGTGGACGGGGTATTATAGTGTGAGGTTGCTTTCAGGAGTTGAGCTCAGCCTCATAGTTCTAGTGAAAAGAACTCTAAATGCTTCAGCATACCAAGAGATTTTGGACAATTTCATGCTCCCAACTTTGTGGGAACAGTTTGGGGATGGCCCTTCCTGTTCCAACATGACCGTGCACTAGTGCACAAAGCAAGGTCCATAAAGACATGAATAGGCGAGTTTGGTTAATTTAATTAGAAAGGTCTCGTTGTTAAGGCCTTTCCACAGTGAGCAGTAGTCTGACGTGAACTTTGTATTTTCAGCGGGATCTCACTGGTTAAATAATTTCTACGGACATTTTCTAGCAGTAGAAATAATTATTGACAAAAACTGTATATGCCATATTGACCATTTCCAGCAATGCTGAGTCTTCTGAGTTTGAACTCTACTTGTGACTGTGAACGCCTGATTTTAGCAGTTTGGAAGTTATGATAAACTTACCGTTACCAATGTGATCATATATAAAGTTGTTTACCACATTGGTAAGTTAATTATAAAAATAAAGCCAGTTAAACAGTTATTGTTGTCCTTAACTTCCTTGTCAAAGTCAGATGGTTAAAGTGATCACTTGTCATATAATAAATCTCACTCGTCTGATTTATATTTGAGGACAAGAGTATGATGTAATAATGTCATCTATGATATTCTGTAACTTGCTGCTCTGTGAGCTCTTAGTACAGTAAGTTGAACGTGAATTAGACAAAACTAACAAAGGCAAAAGAAGTGAAAGGGTCCGGCACAAGCCAGAAGCCCTGTCATCTTTCTTTAGCATTGAAGACATTTCCATTAAAAGAAAAGTTGAACAAAAATGTTTCTGTATTCTGGATGTCATTTATAATTCTCAGACATAAATAAAACAGGAATTGGCACAAATCAGAATCTTTCGATCATATGTAAAAAAAACATAATAACAGCAATCGGAATCGGCCAAGAAAATATTACCTCTAATATTAATAATCCTTATGGAATCAGTAGGTCTTTTGCACCTTCGCTGGTCAGACCATAAAAGTCCTTATGGAAACAATAGGTTCTTGCATCTCCAGTGCTTTGTCCAAATAATAATAATAATAATAATAATTTCTGGATACAATTTGTTTCTTGCAGCTCAGGTTCTCACGTCATACTGAACAAGATGAATGAACGTGGAAAAGTGAAAGCATATTATTTAAAATAAAAAAAATTACTTATGAAATGTGTCTGAAATAGTCAACATTACATTGTTTGTGGTCGTGCAAAATAAAAATTTTTAAATAGATGTCATTGATAAGTGGGAATGGGGACATGAGATTCCACTGCCTTACCAGCAGATACAGTCAATAACATGTAAATGCCTAGCTCCATCCAAATTCTGCAATTGTTTTTTAATATATCAAGGTATTTTTTGTGGACTAGTCGCCTGATTATCTTTTAAAACCTTGATTGCGTGAACATTCAGTGATTGTGAAAACTGTATGGAGTGATTAAGTAATGGTACAGCCCTGTATTAACTAATGTGTGTGTAGTATTTTGACATACTCTTTTTAATAATGTACTAGGAGTTTTGAGATGTGACCATTTCGCATCTAAGGCATTGTTATGGTTTTACAACACTTTACATTAAAACGTATGTACCACAATATCATTTAGTATGGCCTTGTGTCTGCAGATCATTTAATATATGCTAAATGTAAACGTAATATCTGTAACTCTTGTATGTACCTGACATTAGTTATGGAAACTTACATTTCATTTTACAGAAATGCACAAATGTAGTCTGTGAAACCGGTACACAGGAGCATCTCTTGTACTTACTCTGTAGCTGTGATCATAATAGTTTGTCACTGCTGAGCTTCTGTGTCTCTGTAGCTAATGGTTTAAATGCACTCCATGAGATTTACGAAGACACATTGGCTGCCAATAGTTCAACATGGCCTTCATAGCAGTGTTAGTGAAGGATATGTAGTGTGAGCGAGACCTTGGTGAGGCACAGCAGCAGTATGTGAAGGAAAAGAAATCCTGCGAGTCACCACATGGAAACACACAGCTCATACAAATACCCAATCTTTAAACCGCAGGAGAAGCACACACACACACACACACACACACACACACACAAACCTTAAATTTAGCTTGTGTTGCTGTTCTGTCACATTTTGGTCATTTTGTAGTCTTGCACTAATGGACCCATGGGAGGTGGAAATTCAAAAGTTGTTATTCTGTCAAGCATTACCATGCCTGGTAATGCACAACAAATTGATGTAATATTCCCTGGGTCTCAAATGACTGCTGGATTGTGCCATAGTCACAGCATGCCACAAGGGGTCTGTTTTATTAACAGTGACCATAAGATTTGATTTAGGACAACAGCTATAGCAGAATAACAGCTACTCATTTAATTATCTAACCTAACTCCAGATAAGTAAAGGGCATTATGAAAGTAACTTGTCATAGTGTAAGAATGTAACTGCAAAAATGTCCTCACTGGTTAACCCAAATGACTTTTTCTAGAAATGGCTTCCTTTTCTGTCTGTAGGTCTGTCGTTGCTAAAATATTAGGTTCTTTAAGAATTAAAGTACAGATTACTCACAATATACAGGGTGGGCCATTTATATGGATACACCTAAATAAAATGGGAATGGTTGGTGACATCAACTTCCTGTTTGTGGCACATTAGTATATGGGACGGGGGAAACTTTTCAAGATGGGTGTTGACCATGGCGGCCATTTTGAAGTCGGTCATTTTGGGTCCAACTTTATTATTTCCAATGGGAAGAGGGTCATGTAAC
Source organism: Ancistrus triradiatus (assembly GCA_025084515.1). Classification (NCBI taxonomy): domain Eukaryota; kingdom Metazoa; phylum Chordata; class Actinopteri; order Siluriformes; family Loricariidae; genus Ancistrus; species Ancistrus triradiatus. The sequence goes on along the minus strand of JAJAGP010000065.1, from coordinate 665,504 downwards.
ACATCAAACTTATTGAGAATTTCACAAGAAATGGTTTTAACGGAACTTTTTTTCATGAGGTATTTACAAGTTTATGACCACTTATAAAATGTGTTCAAAGTGCTGCCCATTGTGTTGGATTGTCAATGCTACTCTCTTCTCCCACTCTTGACACACTGATAGCAACACCGCAGAAGAAATGCTCTGCCGATCTGACCCCCTTAGACATTTATCTTTGGGGTCATCTGAAGGCAATTGTCTATGCTGTGAAGATACGAGATGTGCAGCATCTGAAACAACGGATACTGGAAGCCTGTGCTAGCATTTCTTCTGCGGTGTTGCTATCAGTGTGTCAAGAGTGGGAGAAGAGGGTTGTCATTGACAATCCAACACAATGGGCCGCACTTTTGCAAAACATTTTATAAGTGGTCAATAAACTTGTAAATAACTCGTGAAAGAATAAAGTTCCTGTTAAAACTAAGCACAAGGGAATCAAAGCCATTTTATTTTTCTGTGAAATTCTCATAAAGTTTTGTGATGTGTTACATGGATCCTCTTCCCATTGGAAATAATAAAGTTGGATCCAAAATGGCCGACTTCAAAATGGCCACCATGGAAAAGTTTCCCCCCTCCCATATACTAATGTGCCACAAACAGGAAGTCGATATCACCAACCATTCCCATTTTATTTAGGTGTATCCATATAAATGGCCCACCCTGTAGTACATAGTATAGTATTTATTTTTTCCGATTAGCTTGCTAGCTATAAGTAGCTATAATTCAGGTAGTTTAGTAGGGGTGTAACGATGCATCACGATACGTGGCATCGAGATGCAAAATTCCGGCGATGCGCATTGTCCGCTGTAAACTTTCCCATGTTTTTTAAAAAGTGTGTTTACATATATTCTTAGTGCTAAGTAAAAATACATTTTTGTACAATAGACAGTTGTTGTATCTGAATGCCTTTGACACACCTTAAACAAAGAATTAGAACTTAGAAAATTGTTGCCATGAAGTGTTTGACAAACAGCCATGCGTGTCCTCGTTGATTTATGACTGTTAAGCCTCTACAGTGGTAGAGGTGATGCACTGTGGACCAGAAGGTCTTTGGTTCACCTTTGTTAAGCTGCCACTGTTGGGTCCTTGAACAAGGCACTTAACCCATAATTGAGTTGTAAGATTGTATCAGATGTAAGTCACTTTGTCTGCTAAATGATTAAATGTGATGTGTGAAATTTCTTTGGAAGAAGCTACAGTTCCAAAACTTAGGATTTGGTTCTGTATTATTCACTGTAGGCATAGCAACTGGCACAGTAGTCTAATATGCTAGCCCACCACCTTGGTGACCTGGGTTTAAGTCCTGGTGGTGCCTTCTGGCCATGTCAAGGGTCACAAAATTCAGTTATGCTGTCTAATGAGGTTCCTGTGGTGGAAACACACCTCTAATTATAAGAACACAGTCCTTCAGAGGAGCCAGAGGAACAGTGTGCATGGTTATCAGATTCGCACCACTGCTGAGTGTTAAGCACATGACCAGCTCTCGGGGAACTCTCACTTACTTCGTCATGTTGGCACATAATAATTATTTTCCATTCTGCTAGTAGCACTTTACTTGATTGAGAGAGAACATGGAGTGATTGAAAGAATGTTGTGAAATACACGGCAGTTCTCAGTTCATATTCAATATGCTATGTCTCTAAGACTGCTACGAGGGTTGTGGCAGTCAGTTAATACTACACCAAGACATCACGTGAGGTGAGGCTGCTTTCTAAGCTCAGGGCACCACATACCAACTTTCCAGGCCTGAATTAAATCTAGATTACAGGTTCCAGACTGTGACATCATCCTCATCTACATGTACAAAGGAGATTAGCTGAGTTTACACTCTTCCTTCCAGCCAGTCTAGAGGGAAACCCCAGCCAAGGCTCATTATACCTGTTGCCCAACCCCACTGAAGAATTTTCAGTGCAGTTTAAGTGTATTTTTAGTGTAATGTATATCTGGTGATGTTTGGTACTCCTGTTCAGTTTGTCAAGAACCTATCTTCTCATATTGTTCTTAATTAACTTATTCTTTTAGGATTAGTGCAAACAGCTTTTTTCCTGATAGTATGATATTGTTGCCTCCAAAGCATTTTTCAGCGAAGCTTAATTAGTTTCCAAATCTATTTAATGAGCTGCAGCATTTACATTAGTTTTTTTAATTGGATCGTCTACAGAGTTTATTGTCACAACAAAGTAATAATGTCATCTTTAGAGGAATGTTCTTTGTATTCTAATTCAATTCTCCAAACTGTCTCCCAACAGGTATATGGCCCCTGAGGTACTTGACGATTCAATAAATATGAAACATTTTGAGTCGTTCAAGCGGGCAGATATTTATGCCATGGGCTTGGTCTTCTGGGAAATTGCAAGCAGATGCTCGATTGGAGGTACAATCAGTAAGCTATAATCAGTCATTTATAATATCTCTGTGGCTGGTTGTTCATTAGAAAGATTTTATTGCTTTTGTGACTTTTGTGAAACCCTGTAATCATGTTTTATAACATGCTGGAGCACAAGCTAATGACTTATTTTTTATGTTGTCAATTTAGTGAGCACCCTGTTCTTAAGTCAAACTGATCTTTTTACTCAGGTATACATGAAGATTACCAGCTGCCGTATTATGACCTGGTGCAGTCAGATCCATCGGTGGAGGAAATGAGGAAAGTGGTGTGTGAGCAGAAGTTACGACCCAACATTCCCAACAGATGGCAGAGCTGCGAGGTACTACTACAAATCCCACATCTTCACCGACAATTTTATTTCTTCTCTAACCTAAGTTTTTTTTTTTTTTAAACATACAGTTGTGCTTGAAAGTTTGTGAATGTTCTATATTTCTGCATAAATATGATCTAAAACATCATCAGATTTTCACTCAAAAAGTAAAAAAAAAAATTAGATAAAGAGAACCCAGTTAAACAAATGGGACAAAAATATTATACTTGGTCATTTACTTAATGATCCAATATTACATATTAATGAGTGGCAAAAGTATGTGAACCTCTAGGATTAGCAGTTAATTTGAAGGTGAAATTAGAGTCAGGTGTTGTCAATCAATGGTATGACAATCAGGTGTGAGTGGGCACCCTGTTTTATTTAAAGAACAGGGATCTATCAAACAAAGTCTGCTCTTCACAACACGTTTGTGGAAGTGTATCATGGCATGAACAAAGAAGATTTTTGAGGACCTGAGAAGAAGAGTTGTTGATGCTCATCAGGCTGGAAAAGCTTACAAAACTATCTCTAAAGAGTTTGGACTCCACTAATCCACAGTCAGACAGATTGTGTACAAATGGATGAAATTCAAGACCATTGTGGTCGACCAACAAAGTTCACTTCAAGAGCATTGAACATTGCTGCTCATCTGCAGTTTGCTAAAGATCATGTGGACAAGCCAGAAGGCTGTTGGAAGAATGTTTTGTGGACGGATGAGACCAAAATAGAACTTTTTCTTTTAAAAGAAAAGTGTTATGTTTGGAGAAAGGAAAACACTACATTCCAGCATAAGAACCTTATCCCATCTGTGAAACATGATGGTGGTAGTATCATGGTTTGGACCTGTTTTGCTGCATCTGGGCCAGGATGGGTTGCCATCATTGATGGAACAGTGAATTCTGAATTATATTAGAGCATTCTAAAGGAGAATGTCAGGACATCTGTCCATGAACTGAATCTCAAGAGAAGGTGGGTCATGCAGCAAGACAACGACCCTAAGCACACAAGTCGTTCTACCAAAGAATGGTTAAAGAAGAATAAAGTAAGTGTTACGGAATGGCCAAGTCAAAGTGCTGACCGTAATTTAATCGAAATGTTGTGGAAGGACCTGAAGTGAGCAGTTAATGTGAGGAAACCCACCAACATCCCAGAGTTGAAGCTGTTCTGTATGGCAGAATGGGCTGAAATTACTCCAAGCCGGTGTGCAGGACTGATCAACAGTTACCGGAAACGTTTATTTGCAGTTATTGCTGCACAGGTGAGTCACAGGTCACATACTTTTGCCACTCATTAATATGTAATATTGAATCATTTTCCTCAATAAATAAATGATCAAGCATAATAATTTGTCTGATTTGTTTAACTGGGTTCTTTTTGTCTACTTTTAGGACTTGTGTGAAAATCTGACGATGTTTTAGGTCATATTTATGCAGAAATTGTTACATCTGCACCTTGTCCACCTTCTACCATTTTCTCTCCCTCCCACCTTTGATCACCTGCACCTGTTTCTTATTTTCTAGTCCTTTCCCATCCTCTATTTATGCCCTCTCGTTTCACAGACTCGTTGCTGAGTCTCGTGGTTCCTACCTCGGGTCTAAGCTTCTTATTTCACGTCTCGTTCCTAACCGTCCTTATCACGTCCCTTACCTTGTTTCTAAGCCTACGGTATCATTTCCCGTATCTTGCTTCTAGTCCTCCTATTCGATTGCGTCCAAGATCTTTATTCCTAACTCGTGTTCATCACGTAACTACCTTTTCTCTCCGTCCCTTTTCGGTTCCGTCCCTCGACTCTCCTTAACTGCTCACTCCGTCATCCTTATTTGCTATTTTTCACCTCGACTCGTCTTTCCTGCCGTCCATGTTGCGTGTTGTTTTTGTTAGTTTTTCGTTGATCTCAATAAACATTGTGTTCGCTCTGATCACTCCCTGTGTGTGTCTCCTATTCCTCAGCTGGCGTGACAGAAATATAGGAAATTCTAAAGGGTTCACAAACTTTCTGAGCCGTAGACTCACTGATCACTTTATTAGGTACACATCCTTGTTTCTCCTGTATGTAAATGATTACAGGTGTGGTCTGATCAGACACTGGGTCTTGCAACAGGAAAGCGTAAAAAGTGCTTCCCGTGCTGTCTATAAAAGGCTCTCAGAGGCTACACTTTGGGTAGTGTAGCTCTTGGTGACTGCTAGACATGCCTCCATAATGCACTCGAAGACATTTTGCCCAGTTGACAGACTTTGAGAGGGGGCACATCATTTGACTAAGAGAAGCTGGATGGTTGCCTGCCATGTAGGTAATTCTGACCCAGCTATTAGGAGGTGTTGGCAGCAGTCGTTCTGTGAGGACCCACACACAATGAGTAGGCTCTGGATGGGCTAGACAGACCACCAGTAGAAAGAATCATTTGATTCACTGACAAGCACGAGCACGAGTCGCAAAAGGGTTTCATATATCCACACTGTAGCTGCTCCTATAAAGTAATGATGCACAGCCAAATGCAATGTTGAAGTGGATATGAATTGCAGTGACGCAAGGCAGCTTTGTAACTGTGACGTCATTCCTCTGGCAACATATATAAGAATGCTGCATTGTTGAGTTTCTGGTTTCCTAATTCAGTAACAAGTAAAATTCTGTGTGTGCATCTCTGTTATGGTCGATGCTGCCCTGTGTTTGAGCCAAACCTCTGTCCCCAGGAGAGATGTGAGAGAGTGCTGCGTTTTCAACTCTCTCAGGTTTACTTCAATCATTTTCCATCCATCAAGCCAGCAGCAGACGTGTGCTCTACTCCGCTTTTATTACTGTCCTTTTTATTACAGAGAAAGCAACACAATTACATTAGGCCTAATGCACCAAAATGCAATTCTGTAATGTAATCTATGTCCGCTCAGCCCAGATCGCCGTTTGTTTTCTCAAAATGAGTGCTCTTAAAGTCAAATTGACATGCCTTGTTTGCTCCACTTCCTACTTACTCAGAAATAGCTTGAGAGCGATGAGTTCATTGTAAATCTGACTGATGGACTGCAGTGATTGTGGGCTTGGATTCAGGCGAAGGACATTTGCAATGTTTTGCTAGAGTAATGTAAGCAGATGGTACATCACATTCTGCTAGTGCTTACAACTTAAGCTGTAAAATCATCCGCCTTCACACACATGCGAGTCTTTGAGCCATGGTGCGAGAGATCTGAGGTAATATTTTATAGACTCTCTTCTAGCTTAATCAGACTACATTTTAAATCTTTATATAGTGATAATATCTGGCTTTTAAAGACCTGTCTATGGATTTTCACCTGTAGTTACCAGATTTTGTGCACTATTGCGAGATGTTGCACCATGTTGATAAAGAACACAAAATCACATAATTATTTTTCCAGACACAGTGCAGTAACATTATTAACCAAGGGTATAAATTTGAAAACAGGGACACTTTAACTTTAGTAAAGGGGGGGTTTTTGTGAAAACGGGACAACTAACTAAAACAATACAATCTTGTATCTACTTTGTAAATAAAATGCAGAACAAACAAAGAATACTAGTCAGTATGACTGTAATACAAGCATGGTCATCTTTATATTATCTCTCTTGGAAGTAAAGGGTTTGTAAGCCGTGTTCACTGAGACATCCTGGTTTAGGCAGAGGTGACAGAAGTATGCAAGGTCTTTACTAAAGACAAAGTACTACTAACCTAATAAAACAAATACTCAAGTAAAGGTTGAAGTATGGCTTATATATTTTACACAGGTAGAAGTAGAAACATACCGTGGTGCTTGAAAGTTTGTGAACCCTTTAGAATTTTCTATATTTCTGCATAAATATGACGTAAAACATCATTAGATTTTCACACAAGTCCTAAAAGTAGATAAAGAGAACCCAGTTAAACAAATGAAACAAAAATGTATTTAAACTGGAAAATTTACACTGGAAAATTTATTTACCAAAAAATTTATTTATTAAGGAAAATGATCCAATATTACATATTAGTGCGTGGCAAAAGTATGTGAACCTTTGTTTTCAGTATCTGGTGTGACCCCCCTGTGCAGCAATAACTGCAGCTAAACGTTTCATGTAACTGTTGATCAGTCCTGCAGAACATTCCTCTGTACAGAACAGCTTCAACTCTGGGATGTTGGTGGGTTTCCTCACATTAACTGCTTGCTTCAGGTCCTTCCACAACATTTTGATTGAAGTAAGGTCAGGACTTTGACTTGGCCATTCCAAAACATTAATTTTATTCTTCTTTAACCTTTCTTTGGTAGAACGACTTGTGTGATTAAGGTCGTTGTTTTCATAGACATATGTCCTGACATTTTCCTTTAGAATTCTCTGATATAATTCAGGTAGAATGACTTGTGTGCTTAGGGTCGTTGTCTTGCTGCATGACTTGTTTTGTTTCAGTTGTTTAACTGGACTCTCTTAATCTACTTTTACATCTGATGATGTTTTAGGTCATATTTATGCAGAAATATAGAAAATTCTAAAGGGTTCAGAAACTTTCAAGCACCACAGTAAGTGCCTGACTGTCTAAATAAAAAAGAAAAATTAATAGATAGATAAAACAGAAAATAAATAGATTCTCATAAGCTAAAGCAACAAGCCTGTTTTGAAAGTGTCATGAATATAAAGTACAGCTTTTTCTTTTGAATTGTAGTAAGTAAAAATAAAAAGTATTAAGATACAGACAATATTAAGTAAAGTGCAGATACCTAAAAATACTTAAGTACAGTAACCACATCTGGGTTTAGGATGATTTGCTTACGGTACTTTAGTGAGTTTTTGACCCTCTGTGCCGACTTCAGTCAGACGCAGCGAAGATACATGCCCTCCCTAAACAAAGTGATTGCACCCTGGGCTCACAGCATATAAGCTGGGCAAATGCATCCAACAGTTCTGTGTCACATGGCATGTAAAGCCCAGAAGCTTAGTTTTGCTTTGGGTTTTGAGCCACTCCTTGACAAATAAGGAAACAAGGGCTGTGTCTGACTGTATGATTTATTGTAGTTTGGAATTAAGAGGTATCTGCAGAAACAGCACTTCCTGAGGATCTAGGTGCGATCAATGGGTTGAAATTATTGAGATACTTTTTGTGCCATCGCAAAATAAAAACATTGCTATTTCAAAGCAAACACATTGTTACAGACATGATAAATAATTAAAGAAAAAAACTTGTCAGAAAACGCTGCTAGTTTTAAATGTTATGTATGGTCTTAAGCAAAAGATTGTGTATCCTGTAAATTTTTTTTTTTTTTTGCTTTCACAAGGTCTCACAGGTAAAAGAAAAATGTATAAAACATTGTTTGCCCAGGGGAGTCCAGACTTATTGTATGAGACCTTATATTGGAAAATCCTGCACCATAATGCATTTTTGATCGCTGGAGCTAGCTGAATACCCTCAGCCAGCTGAATTATGCCTCCAGTCATAAGAAATTTATGAAACATACATTCGTGGCTGGCTCATATTTTATAGAATTAGATGCGTCTCTGTCAGTCATGTCTCCAGCCACATACTAATTGTACATAAAAAATATTTTAGCTTTATAATATGTATTGGTTGAGACATGTTCATTTGAGACACTGACTGTTGACACATTCCCCCATTTTTCTTATCCTTTATATATCTTATCTGTGGAATCCAGAGGAACATATGTCATCACATCACTATTTATCTATGCAAATTAATATTAGTGTTTAAAACTTTCTAGTGTTTGTGCTAACCTGGTTAATTTATTTTGGCAACCTAATTATACACAGATGTGTGCATAGGATTAGTGTTATTACGAGTCACGCTGACCCTGGCTTGTGATGCTGGAGGTCAGCGTTGATTCATATTGCGACATGTGCACGCTCGGTGTGGTCGCACATGTGCCAGCCCTCGTTTGGCACCATGCGTGCAATTAGCGACACTCGTTGGTGGGGCTATTTAAGTACACTTTTGAGCCTTGACAGGTGTCGCATCCTTGACTGAACCTGAGACCTCACGTGCGTTATATCGCAGCTTGTGGTTTGTTAGGGAAAGCAGGTAGCTGGCGGTTTGAAGACCATCAGCGATGGTACGGTTTAGAGGCTGGAGGTAACCTGGTTAGGGCTGAGAAGCCAGTGTAGGGTCAGATTCCTCAAGCTTCGCCCCTGTTTCCTCCACGGTCATCGCTGTTGCAAGGCGTGCCCCTCACCTTCTCCCTCCCTCCAGCCGTTCGAGCTTTAGGCTCTTCCTCCTCACCTTTGAAAAGGACGCTGTGCTTTTGACTTAGCCTCGTCCTTTTCACTTCCGCCTCCGTCTTACAGTCCGTGTATGGAGAACCGTGGGTTTCGCATGGGTTCTGTCGCTCTGCGCAGGTGCCGACCCGTTTACACTGTTTACACTGTTTGCATAGCAGAGCAACACCGTTAGCACAAAAAACCCAAAAAACCCCAACAAAAACTGTTGGGGTTTTTTGTTAGTTTCTCCTCAGTGGTTGAGTGGCATGTTCGGTTTACTCAGCGGCAACCGACGTGTCCACCTAGGGTTTGATCCTCAGCCACTGAAGTTGTTTTCTTTGTTGTTTTATTTACTTTCTTTTTTTTATTGTGTATTTAGTTTCTTTATTTTGGTTATATTTTGGTTCACCCTTACCATCTGGAGCTAACTGCATTTGGGTCCTAAAACCTTTATAGCTTTATTTTTTCATGGTTCGCCTGGTTTTTAATATCGCAGACCTTAACAGTGTTTTGTTTTGTTTTGTTTTTCAGAATTAGCACCTTTACCTGCTCTTTTAGATCCACAGCATACTGGAAGTCTGTTATGCAGGACTGTTTTGAACTTTACTCTTAATAGAAGTCTTGGATGGATAAGCTACAATTTCTATTGCTATTTAAATAATGTATTTATCATTATATTTAATTGAAAAGGTTCAAATAGACAGCATTCTGATAGTCTAACCTTGCATTTCTAAACCTATACTGCTGCCCTTCTAAAGTTTCTTTTAAAGTGTTGGAGCATATTTTCATTTTTTTGTGTAAGAACTTGTCCTTCGCAATGTTGTGCATCTCACATTCATTCTATGGATGAAAATATATGCAATTTGCTGAATAAAGGCCCATCATTACATTTATGTTATTTAGCAGACGGACTTCATCTTCTCACCTTTTCGGTGAGACCAAGCAATGCTCTTTGAGTTTGAAGTATTTGGTAGCTGTGAGGGATGTGTTGGCGTAGGTAATTAATGTTTTAGGAAGAGCCAGCCAGTCTTCTACCTGAACAGGCTATACACACGCACTTGCTCCTGCTGTTTTACAGACATTGAAACAGCAATCTTTGTTGAGAATGTCGAATATTGTTTAGTATTACACTATATGTCTCGTTCAAGAGTGTTAAGAAGTGAAGGACCTACAATAACAATTCCCAAAGGGACTTTAAGAAGGACTTCTTTCGCTTATGTCAGAGATGACAAGACTTTCTTCTTCAAACCTTGTGAAATATCCGTCCATAGAAGAAAAAACTCAAGGCAACAGGTATTTTCTTACTCTTTCCAGTTTATTGTACATGCTGCTGGCACAGCATGCGCCCCAAAGCTACGTTATTAATAAACAACCATTGACCTTATCAGGGAACCAACTCTTGTAAAACTGAAAGTTGGTAACGGTGTAGGGAAGAACTAAGGAATCAATCAGAATCAACATTATAGAGTTATGGGGGTTAAAAAGTATTAGGCCCCATTCGATTTGTTTAGCAATGGTATATAACGACCCATACATAACATGTTGTCGACCATTGGACCCCCAAAAAATTTCAAAACATTGGATTCATATTCCATAATCCTCTTTTCCATTATCTTATACCAATATTTGTGAACTTTAGCAAGACAATGTAAAAAATGTCAAATGTAAAAATATAAATGGAAATATCTTAGTCTTTTCACCCTGTTTAAGTTACGGGTCACCATATGTCAGCGCTGGCGAACACTGTAAACTAAACAATTATTTGGATTTTTTATTACCCAATATGCAGTTAGCTCGGAATAGTGTGTAAAAAGTAATGTTGAGTAAAGACCAGCAAGACGGTGTGGAAAGAACACGCAGAGTGAAAGGGAATGAAGTGCCCCGAGCGGCTCTGGAAGACGCAGAATGATGAAATGAGAGCATTACTCACAAGGATGCGCAAGCGCAGTACAGCGCACTGCACTTGAGAGCGAGTAACGTGTAAGCAATCGCGTTATAGGGATCGTTTGAAGCGAAAGTAAGAGGGAAAAGGGGGCGTGGGGAAATCTCAGTTCCTGTCTTACATATAATCGTTACCTTACCTCGAGCCTCCAGAACCCTACGTGGCCGATCTCCTTAAGCGAGACCGGTCTTCATCCTAACGGGGCCAAATTAGCGAGAGAAATACCGCCTAACAAACCCGCCCGCAGCATTAAGGCAGCAAGCAGGTCGTCTTAAATACCTGAGGTGGCAGGTGTTGCATATTTATGCAATCACGGAGATGCACATGTGCAATTGCGGTTACTGTCAGGGTCCAGGGATGTTAACTATGCCGATGCCGCCCCCCTAGTGTCTGTTGAAAGGTATGACCGCTAACAATTCCCCTTCCAAAAATTGACTTGCTCTTCCAAAATGACCATTCCTGATCAAGCTTCTTTGGACTGTAGAAAGGTCAACTTGGCATCATATTCAATACTCAAGTGAAAGGGGACGTCACACTGAATACTTGCCACTGTAGCCTATAGAAGCAGTTTTTTCGGATTTTCTTTTTCAGTTTTAAAATATTGAATCAACTTTCTGTATTTCCTGGTTGTTATTCTAATACAGGGGACTGAAAAATAATATACATGGCCATTTATACCATTGCTAAACAATGGTATAGCTAATGTAATGGTGTCTAAGAGTTTTGCTCAGTACTGTATTGTGCTTTTTTTCCCCCTATTGCCTTTGTTTGTTTTATAGTGTTCAAGTTGGGATCAAACCGGGGGGGATTCTGGACTGCAAGCTATGGTAAACAGGTATCACTATTGTACATTTCAGTAAGGGAAAAGTATGATGTTGGGTTTTTTTTCAAGAGCTTAACATTTTTAATATAAAATAAACCATTTGCTGCTAATTAAATGTCAAGACTGTAAACGAATGTAGCTGCTCTCATCTGAGGTCTTGTTCTAGTTCAGGTACAATTATCTACAGTGATGCTTGAAAGTTTGTGAACCCTTTAGAATTTTCTATATTTCTGCATAAATATGACCTAAAACATCAGTTTTTTCACACAAGTCCAAAAGTAGATAAAGAAAACCCAGTTACACAAATGAGACGAAAATATTATACTTGGTCATTTATTTATGTGAAGAAAACTGTCCAATATCACATATTAGTGAGTGACAAAAGTATGTGAACCTCTAGGATTAGCAGTTAATTTGACGGTGAAATTAGAGTCAGGAGTTTTCAATCAATGGGATGACAGTCAGGTGTGAGTGAGCACCCTATTTTATTTAAAGAACGGGGATCTATCCATGTTTGCTCTTCACACCACACGTTTGTGTAAGTGTACAGTATCATGGCACGAACGAAGGAGATTTCTGCAGACCTCAGAAAAAGAGCTGTTGATGCTCATCAGGCTAGAAAATGTTACAAAATCATCTTTAAAGTGTTTGGACTTCACCAATCCACAGTCAGACAGACTGTGTACAAATGTCGGAAATTCAAGACCATTGTTACCCTCCCCAGGAGTGGTTGACCAACAATGATCACTCCAAGAGCAAGGTGTGTAATAGTTGTCAAGATCACAAAGGACCGAAATCGAAATGTTGTATGAAGCCAGCAGTTAATGTGAGGAAACCCACCAACATCCCAGAGCTGAAGCTGTTCTGTATGGAGGAATGGGCTAAAATTTCTTCAAGCCGGTGTGTGGGACTGATCAACAGTTACAGGAAATGTTTAGTTGCAGTTTATTGCTGGGCACAGGGTGGTACACCAGATACTGAAAGCCAAGGGTCGCATTACCGTATTTTTCGGACCATAAGACGCACTTAAAATCCTTTAACTTTCTCAAAAATCGACAGTGCACCTAAAAATGCGGTGCGCCTAATGTATGAATTAATTCTGGTTGTGCTTTCTGACTTAGAACCGATTGTAGATGGTATACAGCGCTCATAAATCTGTCAAAATGCTTTAGCACGGCCTTGGTAAGTTACGAAGCTTATGGTAACCGTAGTGCGCAGCATTGCAGAGTAATATGGTATGTGCTTCAGCATTAGGGTACGTGCATTCATTCATTCATTTTCGAAGCGGATTTCAAACTCACCGCTATCAGTCACGCAGTACAACATGGACATAGAGCAGCTGCGAGAGAATTCAACATTAACGAATCAATGCTACAGAAGTGGAGGAAGCAAGAAGACACCCTGCGCCAGGTAAAGACCAAACTGAGCTTCCGAGGGAACTTAAGAGTTTTATTTCATTTAAGCCACCTTTTAGAACCCGGTGCGCTTTATGTATGAAAATATATCGTTAGCCGTCGATCATTGATATTGCGCCTTATAACCCAGTGCGCTTTATAGCCCGAAAAATACGGTACTTTTGCCACTCACTAATATGTAATATTGGATCATTTTCCTCAGTAAATAAATGACCAAGTATAATATTTTTGTCTCATTTGTTTAACTGGGTTCTCTTTATCTACTTTTAGGACTTGTGTGAAAATCTGATGATGTTTTACGTCATATTTATGCAGAAATATAGAAAATTCTAAAGGGTTCACAAACCCTATAACACACTGATTGTGTTCCTTCCTGTATTCAGTTGTTGCACTTAGAAGTTTCCACTTCACAATAACAGGACTTGTAGACAGGTGTCATCTCATGACAATGCCGTTACTCTCAGTGGGTTTTTTGTACGCACCATTCTGTCTTGCGCTTTTATAAAAGTTGTATGACCGTACGCTCTTTTGTGCACCTCCTGAGCCCATTAATCAGAAGAGGATGTCAATATAAATTTGGAATAGTGTACCTTTGCTTTACTTAAATATGTGAAGCTCCTCGTATTCAAAGAGGAGTTGTATGTAAAATTTGTGCTGATGGCTGAAGAAAGTTAGAACAGAAATGTGCTTCTACAGGTTTCTGCTGAGCCATAAATATTCAGACATAGATTTGACAAATCACCTTTCCTGTCTGATAAACACTAATGCTAATGACTTATCTCTCTGTTTCTGTGTGTTTGCTCAGGCTCTGCGAGTGATGGCGAAGATCATGAGAGAATGTTGGTATGCCAACGGCGCTGCCCGTCTCACAGCCCTGCGCATAAAGAAGACCCTCTCCCAGCTCAGCCAGCAGGAGGGGATTAAAATGTAGGCCTGTGCTCTAGGAGAGCCACTTACCTTAGCATATTATCCCTTTTTTTCAAATATCTGTTTATTCTAATGATCATCCTCATTCGTATAATTAAGCCACGATTATTGCATTATGACTTCATGTCCTCCAAGTTTAAATTTGAGATCGAAGGGGGACATAAGCACTCTGAATGAAGCATCGTTTGGATTTCTTTGGCTTTCGCTGAGGGACTTTTGTCAGTGACTTTTAGTCATTTTAATAGTGGGTACAATTTGCTTTTCTTTCAGTTAGCCTTGGAGAGATATGATATGCTGGAGACATCTCTGTGGAGAATTTGCAACCTTGTTTTCTCTCTTCAACACTTTTTGTAACTTATTTTTCTTTGATTTTTTTTCCAACAAACTGGACATGACCTCATTCAGTCTTGGCAAACATGCTGCGACATATGCAATATAGAGAAATCCTATCTATTTTCTATCTTTATATGTTCTGTTACTACAACAGTAGTTACTGCTTCAACAGCTACAATGGCATCCGTGCCCTCTAAGCCAGGTGTTACCGGAAAGTGCCACTGCTTTAAACCAACGTTCCCTCATGATGTGGCTCGGCCTCTTCGCTTCGCTGTTTCTCTACATGAAAGAGCCAGAGTCACCGGCTCACCAAGAGCATTGTAGAGTCTGTCTCTATTATGCACACAGAAAGAATGTTAGCAAGAGGCCACCACACAAACCTTGCTGGTGCCATATCTTCTGTTTTACATCATCATTTTTATTAAAGAAGGATGTTTCAACCCATTGCCAATTTGGGATTGACTGACTGCCGTATGTCGAACATATATTCATGCTCAGCGATTCTGGGACCTCATCTTGGCTTCTGTCCTTGAAACACACACTGTACTGATGATCCTAAATGAAACGCAGCTGGTCAGGCAAATAATAGACAGTCCCTATATTTTGTATAAACCAAGCTTCTCGCACACACTGACAAACTAACATTTAATGCAGAAGGCTGAAAGAAAAAAAAAGCTAATAGCATTATGAATTTAATCAAACTTGTTGCACTGTTTGAAATTGAACCTATCAGCATTACAGAATTATGTTGCCCTGTATAGAATTTTTCTTAATGGTACTTTTTTCAGTATTGAAACATTGGTTAAATTAATTTAGCTGCAGAGCAAGTAGGTTTAGAGCTACCAATGTTTTATGGCAAGGATTTGTGTAGACTGTAGATTTAAAGATGGAAAATGCTTCAAATTTACATTGAGCAAGCCTTAAGGGACCAATAGTTTTGCTAAAAATGTAATGTGTTGTTTTAATATTGTTGAAACAGTATGGCTGACGTTATATATATACTGGAATGAAAAAAAATGTAGCACCAAGTCTTGGGTCTGTTGATGGGCTCCCTTATTGCCACACAAATAAACTTGAAAGTTATAGTGTTGGTTGAAGAATGGCATTTGGCATGTTAACAAGTTGCACTCAGAGCTGTCTGTTTCATTTGTTCTCTTTGTTTTGGCACTTTAGAGTAAAATGTTGCTAATGTCCAGTGACCAAGATGGCCTCTGATTTAAAGTGGGTATCCTGCCAGTAATTGAAATGATTATGTATAAGCCCTTCAGCCAAACACTGGGGAACATAAGTTTGTTTGTTAGCAATAACAACCTATGCGTGTTTATTGGTGTGGCAATAGGGTGTTGATTTGTGTCACTTTTTTCCAGCGTTCAGATGTTTGTGAGATGTTGGTTGTATCTTAAGGCAGATATGCTGCACTTTTTGAATCTATACTGGAGCAAATAGGTATTTTGCAAATTGAAATGGATTGAAATCCTGTGTTCTACACGTGAACTACAGTGTGCTTTCTGACTACTCCTGACGACTTTCTTTTTTTTTCATTAATGTAGTGGGCTAATGTTTTATAATTACAGTCCTTACATGCTCATAAAACAAGATTTGTACCAGTTCCTGTTTTAGAATGTGCAGTGGAAAATTCTACTTTTTGACAGTTTATTCGTTTGAAATCTAAATAATGTGGCATCATTTAAGTTCACGCTCATCAATAATTTTGCAATCACACTACATGAATGGTCAAAACAAGCACACCATGAGTTTAGTAGCACTAACCCCAAATTTGTCAGGAACTGAGAAACCAAGCTGAAAGTCACATAGCACATACTAGGCTTAACATGCACATGTGATTGAGGGTCTGTTTTATTTTTATCCAGAGGATGCAAACTTTCCTTTGTTGCTCCAGTATAGTTATGCCTGCCTTTTTTCTTTCTTTCGTTTTCTAAAAAATGATTTATGTTATATGTTAAAAATGTAAATGTTCTGGCTAGAGAAGCTGTATGATGTGTATAAATATGTACATTGTAAATATAGATATGTAAGTGTGTGTAAATTGTCTTAGCCTGCTGGCCCTATGCTAAATTCAGTTGTTTTACAAAAACTGGACAGTTGAACATGAAGTAAGAACTGCCAGTGGTATTGGGATGTGCTCATCTGCACCAGAGAGTATGATGAACTACAATGAAATTGGGGAGAAAGTCCCTTTGAGAGAAGGTGAGCTCAATCATACTTTCTGGGACAACCTTATTAGCAAATTCTCTATTATTTCATCACACCACTGCAGCTGTTATTGGGCCGATGTGCATTTTTGTCCGACACATTTCTGTCTTAAATCACCAGCAGCCTTTTTTCATTACGGATTTAGCAGTGACCTACTTAGACGCTGAACGTGCATATCCAGGTATTCCTCACAGTGCCATGCAGGTATACTCTTGCTATACGGCCAAACCACACCAGCTATGACTTAAACCATACCGCTGCACCTCTGGTTCCATGCAAGAGGGTGAGTGAGAGAGTCCTCTCCTGATGCTCATTCCCTCACTGTCCTGTAGCTAGGAGATTTGCATAATATCATATATGGTAGGGCATCCTGAGCTGTTTGGAGAGGCTCCATAACCTCTCTAATGCTTTTCCTCTTGATGTCACTGACTTCTGTGCCTCCTAACTCATCTGCAACCTTGAACATGAGCTAGGATTCACTCATCCTGGCTGATTTACTCAACAGTGTTTTCAGTAGCTAGTGCAAAAGGTAGGTTCAGGTCCCCTTAAGTGACTCAGACTTCTTGTAACCATGCACAGAACATTGGCACAAAAGACTAATTCAGAATAATGGTGTCTTGGCATTGTATGGTCTAATTGAGGAAATGTAAATGTCTCACCAGTAATTGTTGACACGAATGTAATTGTTAAACTCAACATTCCTGCAGTGTAACACCAATTAGAACACCACTGCCGGCGTCACTTCAGTAAAGGTCATGCATATGCCAACAAGGGCATAACAGAAACACACGGGTCTTACACTGAGTTATGCAAATTTGTATGGCGACGCAGTCCTCAGGCTTTCCACTGGCAGTCGCCTTGTTATTTAGCTTGATTCTATATCTATGCCAATATCCGGACACTGTGAGAAAGATCCTGGTGGGACAGTGGCCCGGTAGCACCAAAAGTCATGATATTGTGTGATGCTAAAGGAGAAAGTGAAACTGATTATGCAGGAGTCTGGGTCACTAAAGGTTTGAGAAGCCATCAAGGTGCTTTTTCACATGATCAGTGTATGTACACATGTGTAACTGTTGATTGTGAATATGTGGAAAGGCAGAAGAAAGCTTTATCAAGTTTTATTTTGGTGCCTAAGTTTGACTATGTTTGTAGGTTTTGTATTCCAGTTAGAATGGTGCACCATATGTGACTGATTTCTAGTATCAGTACCGTTTTGGTTTCTAAAGAAATTCTCAAAAGAAGAAAAAAAGTCGAAAGGATTAATATCAATTAAAGGTCAGAAAGAAATCCAGAGGGAAAAAAATACCTCTTTCAAAGACCAATGTATTTTTACCTCAGTGTATATAATATTCGTTTGCAATTTTGTTTCTATGAAATACTTAATTGAAGAATTCACATTTTGTGTTGATGGTAGTTTCATGTGGCATTGTGTTGTTTTTGTGCCTAAATGAACTCTCTTTCTTTGTACCATCAAATTTGTTTCTTGTTCTGTTATAGCTCTAAGTGCTTTACAGACATCATTTAAATGCCTCTTGTAGAAAATGCATTGTGTACCTTTTTGTAAAAAAGAAAAAAAACAAGAAGAAGAAGAAGAAGAAAAAAAAGCCAAGTCAGCCAGTAGGATCAGTAGGATGTTGGAAGCTATGAGAGCTGTTGTATAGGTTACAGCTTTGCGTCCCACATGATTTTTAAAACATTATTTATAGACTTTTTATAGTGTGTACAGAAGTATAAATGAACAACATAGGAACATAGGGGAGTGATGCTGGTGTGCCATTCTAACATAGTGGACTAGAAATGGGTGTGAATAAAAATGTTCAACTTTTAGTTCTTGGTTTTTGTCTTTCTTGAATTATATTTAGCAGATGATGTTACAAATGATTGTTTTGTTTGTTTTTTGTTCATTCACTGTCACATCAGCATTAATGGCTATTCACAACAGAAGCAAGTTACATCGATACTAGTCACACACATTCATACTGGATCGGTTTAGCGCAACCAGTTAACCTAATGTATGTCAGTGGAATGTGGGAGGAAACTGGAGTAAACCAACATGGGCACGGGGAGAACATCCTAACATGCGTGATGTGGATCGAACCGGGGATCTCTGGATCTAACTGCCCTAACAACTTGCCCCACTGTGCTGCCCCCTTCTGTTATAGATGATTTGTTTTACTTTTGTGTATGTGTTTTGTGTATGTCTAAAGGCAATTGTGGTTGATTGCTTATTCATTGCTATGAATTTATTATTGTATTGTATTGACTAGTTACATGATTGGAATGTATGATCTTAGAATAGTAGCAGCAAAGGCAAGTGTGACAATACTTTACATTCAACATTTTTTTTGTTATTTTTAGTGTAATAATTGTATGTGTGCATATACTGGGTGTATAGTGCACTATGTAAGGTCAACCACTTCTGTTTGCCAATGTTACATTGATAAATAAGGCTTAAAAAGGCTGAAGTGAAATAAAGATTTTTGTGTGGCTTTTTGTGCCACACAAAAGTACAGCACAGTGTGGCGCAACGCTGTGCAGTCACAAACACGAGCCGACGTTTTATCTTTTACTATTGTGAAATGATTATAATACAGTACCTGTCCTGAATATGATTATCCTTTTTTCTCAGGGTGCCAAAAGTACTGAACAGGGACACTATCCATGTAATTTCCATAGTGACAGTGGTTACTCTGTGAATAGGGCAATGGAACATAAAACATAACTAGCTGTAAGGTTGTGAGTTCAAATTCTGGCTCTTCCTAGCATTGGTGAAAAGTGACCCTTGAGCTTAACCATCAACTGCTCAGCTCAGTCATAAGCGACTCTGGAAGAGACTCCTACTTACACAGTATTGCTGTGATTATTTTTGATTCACACCAAAAGTGCAAGAGCACTGCATTATTTATATAATTGGATTTACTGAGCTTTAGTGTTGATTTTTCAGTGTGGAAGTGCTTAGTACAAGGTGACCTGACCAATACTGACTGTAAAAATCATATTCCTGGATTTATCCAAGGTGAACAACATTTAGTGAGAAATAACCAGTGGGCACCTATAGCAGGCAAAGATACCGATTGCAGCTCCAGGGATAACCCCCAATTGTTTTCCCCTGCATAAAAATCTGCGAACACCAGCATATGTTGCTTTGGATGCTGATATGCTAGTCAAAATACAAGACCATGTAAGTTTCATACTCCATGTTGTTCCAAGTTGGTTAGTGCTGGACTGGTGCTGGGTTAGTTGGTGAACACATATGGCCTTGCTTGTATAGCTGATTAACCAGCATACCAGTATTGAAAACATATCATATGCTGTCATATACAGCACTGTGCAAGAGTTTAGGCAGGTGTGGGAAAATATTGCAAAGTAAGAATGCTTTCAAAAATAGAATGTTAAATGAAAATTGAATGAACAAAAGATAAATCTAAACCAAATCAGTATTTGGTGTGACCACCCTTTGCCTTCAAACTGGCATCAATTCTTCTAGGTACACTTACACACAGTTTTTTGTTCATTCCAAATGCCTTGGAGCTAACAACAGATGTTCTATCTATGTAGGCTTGCTCAAATACTTCTGTCTTTTCATGCAATCCCAGACAGAATCAATAATGCTGAGATCAGAGCTCTGTGGGGCCATATCATCACTTCCAGGACATTGTCCTGATGCAGAATAAATTTGAATAAAACCTCCACCATGCTTCACTGGTGCCTGCAGACGCTCATTATTGCACTGCTCTCCAGCCCTTCGGGGAACAAACTGTCTTCTGTTACAGCCAAATATTTTAAATTTTGACTCATTAGTAAATAGCAGCTGCTGCCATTTTTCTGCACCGTAGTTCCAATGTTTTTGTGCGTAGTTGAGTTGGTTGACCTTGTTTCCATGTCGAAGGTATGGCTTTTTTGGCCGCAATTTTTCCAGACTACTTTGAACAGTGGATGGGTGTACCTGGATCCCACTGGTTTCTGGCATTTCTGAGTTGATCGCACTGCAGGACATCTTCAGAGTTCGAAGGGAAGTAAGCAGGTTGTGTCCTTCATCTGCTGCATTAAGTTTCCTTGGCTGACCACTGTGTCTACGGTTCACAACATTGCTGGGGTTTTTTTGTGCTTCTTCAAAAGCGCCTGAACAGCACATCTTGAAACTCCAGTTTGCTTTGAAATCTTTGTCTGGGAGAGACCTTGCTAATGCAGTATAACTACCTTGTGTCATGTTGCTGTCCTCAGTCTTGGTATGGTGTATGGCCTGTGACATGAAACTGTCTTCCACAACTTTTGTAGCAGAATTTGGCTGTTCCTCACCCAGTGTTAAGTCTTCTACACAACTGTTTCTGTTTATTACATTACTACATAACTGTTTCAACCTACATATAAAAATGATGATCATTATCAACCAGTTTGGTATAATTAGTTAATCATACACCTGACTATAATCCTACTAAATCCCTGACTTTGTGTCTGTGTACCTAGAAGGACTGATGCTGGTTTGGTTTAGTCACTTTGATTTTTATTAATTGACAAATTAAACTTTTATTTACTTTACTATTATATACTTCTATTTTTAAAGCATTCATACTTTGCAGCATTTATCCACAGCTTTTGCACAGTACTGTATGTTTATCCTGTTTTTCAGCAAGGCCCCTCTTTCAAGCCCAGTCACTTATGCCTGTATGACAGCTAACCTGGCTGAAAGACACCAGCAGGGCCACAGTGGTGGTGTAGCTGCAGCACCCGAGCATCTATTGTGTTTTTGTATTGAAAAGAAAGAGTTTTTTTGTTCTTCATATTGCTGATATTTTTGGCCACTGAAGAAATAAAGACATCCCTGACATTTCGGCTTAATGAATGTTTATAAAATTGACATAACAATTTTAGTTGTTTTCTGGGTGGCACTGTGGCTAAGTGGGTAGCACCATTGCCTCACAGCAAGAAGGTCCTGGGTTAAATCCCAGATGGAGCACCCAGGGTCCTTTTTGTGTGGAGTTTGCATGTCTTACCTGTGTCCATGTGGATTTACTTCGGGTACTCCGATTTCCTCCCACATTCCAAAGACATACATTATGTTAATTGATTACGCTAAATTGGCCCAATGTGAGTGTGTATATTTGACTAATCTTGATGTAACCTTGTGTATCGATGTAACCTTGTCACTGAAATGGCCATTGATGCTGATAGCGTTAAATAAACTTTAAATAAGCATTAAATAAACAAACAATTAAACAAAAGTGATCCTGGTCAAATGACATTTTGATGATTGTCTGATCGAAAAGCAGTGAACTCTTTTATTGAGCAAACTTAAGTATGACAAAGTTTTGCCAATGTTCATGCACAATTACTGTTTATTGATATTGCACACAGCAGATGGTATGTGCAAAGTTTGGGCAAACAATTTGAAAATGTTTTCATACTCCATCTCAAAACTGAAACAGTCAAGTTTAAACTAGTTTGCTGGCAGCTGGCGGAACCCAGCTAGTGTAACGCGGAATGCACAGGGAAGAGACTTGCAGATGTAAAGGTAGACAGCAGGTTTATTGATGACACTCAACACAGGCAAACATAAATCCATAGTAATGAACTGAACTTCAAGGGTCAAACAGGCAGATCGTGAATAGACAGGCGAGGGTCGTAATGAGTAGTCAGTTCCACGGGCAAACAAAACCATAAACCATAATCCAGAAAAGAGTTCGTGTCCATATGCTAAATCAATAGGTAAAGACCACTCGGTATGCATGCCAAAGACAGAGGCAATACTTTGCTTTGGAGACGCCACACCACCAGATATAAATACAGCCAAGTCCAGGTGAGTAAAATGAGTACTTCGGCAACCATGATCTGAAGAAACGACTGCGATTGGTTCGGAGTCACCCGGAGGTTTGTGGGAGTTATAGTGCAGGCCACTCTCAGTGGAGGTTAGTGGAATGGAAGCCGCGGTTGGATCGAGAGACGTGACAGTAGTCTCCCCCAAAGAGACCGAGATGCAGCGAGGATGAACCTAATGCTGACGACCATCCACATTATTGCACCACATTTCCGCAGTCTTCTGTGATTGGTCTTGCATGGTGCTGCGGTTTTTGGTCAAAGCTCTCCAGTTGGGATGGCCCCTGGGGTGAATCTGGTGAGTTCCAGGTTGCTGGCATCTGGAACGACCTCTGGGGCGAGGAGCGGGGCGTCCAGATGGTGTCCAGAAATCCTCCTTCAACCCCAGATTCAGGATGCCATTGGCTTGTACCCGGCTCCATTCCTCAGAGCTGTAGCCCTCCCTTTCCTTGATATATTGAGTCACCCCACCTCTCCTCTGTGAGTCCAGCAGCCACCAAATCGAGTTAATTGGAGAACCGTCTACCTCCACCTGGGGTGGAGGGTCTGAGTACAGGGATGTCCATTGGCCCCGAAATGACTGGCTTGAGGAGAGAGACATGAAATGAGTGACAGACCCGGTATTGGCGAGGCAGATGCAGCTGGTACATTATTGCATTGATCTTTTTCAGGACTTTAAAGGGACCAATGTATTTAAAATTAAGCTTTCTACTACTTAAGCCATTGGATTGGGTACGGTAACCAGAGGTTAGGCTCTCCAACACTCCTAGCCATTCCAAAAATGCTCTCCATACCAGAGAGATGAACTGTGGGCTACAGTCAGCTACAATGTCATTAGGGATACCAAAACTCAGAATAATGGTCAGAATGGTGGTGTAATTGTGGGATCTGGGGAGGTCCGTAACAAAGTCTATAGCAATGTGTGACTACGGGCGTTGAGGAACAGGAAAGGGCATGAGTTTGCCTGCAGGTAGGGTCTTAGGAGCCTTACACTGGGCATAGGTGGTGCGAAAAGAGATGAATTTCTGGACGTCCTTGTGCATGTCCTCCCACCAGTACCGGGTGGCTAGCAGTTGCTAATGTCAAGTCTCTCCAGGATGCCCTGATGTCAATGAGGAGTGTCCCCAGGTGACGAGGTGATCCCAGAAGTTGATGGGGACATACTTACGATCCCTGGGACACAGGTATGGGTTAGGAGGTCAAAGCACTGGTTGACATGCTGAGGGGGTTCATTAAGACTGAAACAATGCCCGCATTCACTTGGTCTCCATCCACTGCTGACAGACGTGTTTCCTGGAGAGTTGGATTACCGGGATGTGTAGCTCAATGTCAACTGTGAACACACAGTCAGAATTAGCACAGTGGAGGGTTACTGACAGACAGAAAGCTTTAGCCACCAAGCCCACACGGGACGTACTCACCCAGCGAAGACTAGGTGCTGGTATTTGAGGCGGGTACACTCTGCACTCCATTATATGGTGGTCTGGAGGTCCCTGTAGTCTGTGTTGTCGCACCTTGGGAGATAGTTATGTGGAATCACACTGCACGTGCTCCTGGGTATCTCGCATGGGACTAGGGTTCTTGGCGGTCTGATGAGGTCTGGGCATAGGCAGGGATGGGCATCCAGGTCGTGGTGTCCAGACCAATTGGAGACTGCTCTCCGGGGACGATTTACTCGAAGTTGGTCGATGCTGATTGAAACGATGATGCAAGCCCTCTAGCTTGTAACCATCTTGTTTAGCTTCTCCTGTCTTTCTTCTGTTTTGACAGCAGGTGGGGCTGTCATTTCCTATAAATACCCATCTTCCTGTGAAGCCTGGTCTAGCTTCTTCACATTGTGGTTTGCCTTGGATCCTGTCTGCTCCTGTCTTCCGTCCTGGTTTGTCTCCTGCTCTGTCCTGTCTGGGTATCTTGGTCTCTGTTTCCTTGTCTTGTCTAGTGTTTCCTTCTGAGTCTGTTCTATGTTTAAGCTTTGCTTTATTGTTAGCCTTATTTGTTGTTAGATTGTTAGCTTATTGTGTGTGTTCTTTGTTAGCATTAGCCTTGGTAGAAGTCTTATGTGTTATTGGATGTTAGTTGTTTGTCATCATTTTTAGTTTAGGTTTGCTTTGTCTGTTTGTGTTATTTATCACTATGTCACTTGTAAATAAACCCCAGTCACTTGCACTCACTTATGCCTCCTTTGTCCTTCCGTGCCAAGAGCATGACACTGATAGACATATTGATTAATTTCTCCGGCAATAGTCCCTCCACCCTGCAGACAAGCTCCATCAAAATCTCTGGATGGAGACCATTACGAAATGCCACGAGTAGAGCTGGTTCATTCCAACCACTGTCGGCTGCCAGTGTGCGGAACTCCAGCGCGTCGTCTGCCACGGACTGGTTTCTTTGACAAAGTTTCATAAGGAGCTCCCCCTGTGAGCGACCCTCAATTGGGATGGTCGAAAGCCGATTTAAAGTCCTCCAGAAATTTAGCGTATGACCCTGTTTGAGCCTTTGGCCATACAGCGGTGGCCCATTCCAGTGCCTTGCCCGTTAGGTGGGAAATAATGAAACACACATGTGCTAGATCCGTACTGGGAATGGCAAAGTATGCTGTAACATGGGATGCACAGGGAAGAGACTTGCAGATGTAAAGGTAGACAGCATTTTTATTGATGACACCTAACACAGACAAACATAAATCCACAGTAATGAACAGAACTTCAAGGGTCAGGCAATCGGAGCATAAATAGACAGACGAGGGTCGTAATGGGTAGTCAGTCCCAAGGGCAAACAAAACCAAAGACTCTAGGCAAAAAAACGTAAACCATAATCCAGAAAAGAGTTCGTGTCTGTATGTCAAATCGAGAGGTAAAGACCGCTTGTATGCATGCAAAAGACAGAGGAAATACACCGCGCTCTGAAGAAAAGACTCCGATTGGTTCGGTGAGTCACGTGGTTAGCCGGAGGATTGTGGTAGTTGTAGTGCAGGCCACTCTCAGTGGAGGGGAGTGTAGTGGAAGCCGCGGTTGGATCTTGAGACATGACAATAATAGACAAATTAAATGGCGTAAAAATACCTTTTTAATTGTATTTCAAGACATGGTATTTTGGTAGTGCAATATAGATATCAGATGAAGAGTTGGATAATATTTATGTTCTGAGAAATTAATGAAGTTTCGGAAGTGACCATGTGAACTTTGTACTAAATAATGTTTTAGCAAGTTATCTGTAGGTGCTACAACAAATCTGGTGAACTGGTGACCAGTGTTTTCGCTAGGAAAAAAAATAAGTGTCTGTTAAGTGTTTGGAAATCAGCCTGCTGAGCTCTAGCATTAAACAGAGCTAAGCTGTGATTCTAAACAAACATGCCATGCTCACACATGGAGCGCTGGAGGTGTTAAACCCTATGGCCTTTTGCAGAGCTTCTTTCTTTATAGGAAATCCCCCACACGTTGCTGTCTTTATTACCTAATTTGGGCTAAGCATAAATACACCATGTAAAATGCAAGGCAAGTATCGACTGGTGTGGTGGAGATCACACGACCACTAGATTTTGGAGCAGTGAAAATGATATCTGGAGTGATCAGTCTTCACTATCATCAATGCAGATTTTGTTGCAGTCACAGAGCACTACCTGCCCGGATGGATAGGGCCAGGTGTATAGTTTGATGGAGGAATAGTGTTTATGAAAGGAAATCCTAATGCAAAGCATGCACTGAAATTCAAGAGAATTGTGTGCTTTCAACCATGTTGGTCACAGTTTGAGGACTATTGGGGACATATGAGTTAAATTTGAATAAACAGGTTTTCCATTCTTTTCTGTGTACTTGCTTGTGGTTGTTGCATATATTGTTTGTGTATTTGGGTCATGTTATGGAGCCTGTCAAGCCAGTCCCAGCTAAGCGCTATTGGGGATCTTTTCTACCCCCTACTATCAGTCTCCACAACACCTCCTCCCAGCATGCTATTCTTCCTTATGACCTTCAGTATGAACCACAGGCAATTATTTTCAATCTACAAAAGAAGCCTGACTTAGACTTCAAATTTCATTAAAATACAGCAATGGCATGTTTGTAGAAAGTGTCTACTTTATTCATTACTCTTGGTGGAATTAAATCTAGATAAATTCTGGAATTAGGAATATGATCAGTTCTTAGAATTACATAGAAGTATAAATCTGTGCCATGTAAATTTAAAGTTTATTTACAATATTCACAATTTGTGCAGAGGTGGCAGAAGTACGAAGAATAGTGGACACAAGAAGTTCTTAAATCAAAGTAATACTAATCTGATAAAAAAAAACTTGCTTAAAAAATTAAGTATGGCTTGTACATTTACTCAAATAGAAGTATAAAAGTACAGGCTACAAAATGTACGTAGAGTAAAAAAGTAAAAGTAGTTATTTTTTATGTGTTTTATTTAGAGCAAGAGGTACATATCCACATAATGGTTTAGACTATTATATGAATCATCTGTAAAAATCATTCAAATGATCAAATGAATTATAATTTTTATCTTACCACAACAGAGAAGAAAAATATTTTAAACACAGCTACTACTAGAGTTAATATTACTAAAATAAATACAATCATGTGAGAAAAAAAACATATACAAAACATTTAAAAATTTTATATGTATATTATGCTGTTAATATACAGTGGTGTTTGAAAGTTTGTGAACCCTTTAAAATTTTCTATGTTTCTGCATAAATATGACCTAAAACATCATCAGATTTTCACACAAGTCCTAAAAGTAGATACGGAGAACCCAGTTAAACAAATCAGACAAAAATATTATACTTGGTCATTTATTTATTGAGGAAAATGATCAAATATTACATATTAGTGAGTGGCAAAAGTATGTGAACCTCTAGGACTAGCAGTTCATTTGAAGGTCAAATTAAGAGTCAGGCATTTTCAATCAATGGGATGACAATCAGGTGTGAGTGGGCACCCTGTTTTATTTACAGAACAGGGATCTATCAAAGACTACTCTTCACAACACATGTTTGTGGAATTGTAGCATGGCACGAACAAAGGAGATTTCTGAGGACCTCAGAAAAAGAGTTGTTGATGCTCATCAGGCTGGAAAAGGTTACAAAGCCATCTATAAAGAGTTTGGACTCCATTGTTACCCTCCCCAGGAGTGGTCGACCAACAAAGATCACTCCAAGAGCAAGGTGTGTAATAGTTGTCAAGATCACAAAGAACCCCAGGGTAACTTTTAAGCAACTGAAGGCCTCTCTCACATTGGCTAATGTTAATGTTCGTGAGTCCACCATCAGATGAACACTGAACTACAATGGTGTGCATGGCAGGGTTGCAAGGAGAAAGCCACTGCTCTCCAAAAAAAAAAACATGCTGCTCGTCTGGAGTTTGCTAAAGATCGAAAGGAAAACACTGCATTCCAGCATAAGAACCTTATCCCATCTGTGAAACATGGTGGTGGTAGTATCATGGTTTGTGCCTGTTTTGCTGCATCTGGACCAGGATGGCTTGCCATTATTGATGGAACAATGAATTCTGAATTATATCAGAAAATTCTAAAGAAAAATGTCAGGACATCTGTCCATGAATTGAATCTGAAGAGAACACGAGAATCTCAAGAGAACTACCCTAAGCACACAAGGCGTTCTACCAAAGAATGGTTAAAGAAGAATAAAGTTCATGTTTTGGAATGACCAACTCAAAGTCCTGACCTTAATCCAACTGAAATGTTGTGGAAGGACATGAAGCGAGCAGTTAATGTGTGGAAACCCACCAACATCCCAGAGTTGAAGCTGTTCTGTACGGAGGAATGGGCTAAAACTCCTCCAAACCCGTGTGCAGAACTGATCAACAGTTACAGGAAATGTTTAGTTGCAGTTATTGCTGCACAGGGGGTCACACCAGATACTGAAAACAAAGGTTCACATACTTTTGCCACTCGCTAAAATGTAATATTGGATCATTTTCCTCAATAAATAAATGACCAAGTATAATATTTTTGTCTCATTTGTTTAACTGGGTTCTCTTTGTCTACTTTTTGGACTTGTGTGAAACTCTGATGATATATTAGGTCATATTTATGCAGAAATATAGAAAATTCTAAAGGTTTCACAAACTTTCAAGCTTCACTGTAGAAAGAC
>JAJAGP010000065.1:571963-636902 GCA_025084515.1 Ancistrus triradiatus | reverse complement strand
AAGTTTGAAGGCCGTATCTCCAATGGCAGCTACCTCCCCATATACGTGCACTACATAGGGGTTTGACGTAATGGCTTCTGCGCACTACTTAGGGCACCTTGAATCCTGAATTGGAACCGTTTGAGATTTAGACAAAGACGTTAAACACACAGCTGCTAACTTGTTAGCATTAGCGAAATATATTAATCACAAACTATAAGCGCTTTTGAACGCGCGGCCTGTGCTTAAGAAAGTGTTTTACTCATTAATAACACACTTGTATTCTGTCATGCTTAATAAAACCAGATAAACGGTTAAAGTAGTACTTAAAGGAAGTTTGCTGTTCCCTGTACTGCATACTAGCGTACTACATAGTATCTAACGTTAATAGACGACCAGTGATGGCGGTGTTGTTGGTTTACATACTGTTTAGTAGGTTAGTATGCAGCTATGGGAGGTCAATCACTGTTGTTCACATTTATTACAAAATGGTGAAAAGCTTAAAATAATCAAGAACGACATAGTTAAGACATTATTAGCAGTTTAGAGTTTAAATTTGATATAATCACCGGCTAGGTCACTCACTGTACTTGTTTCTTATGATTGAAGAGCTTTAGTTGAATCAGGGGCGTTTCTAGACTACCTGTCCTACAGGACTGCACATGGAATTTAGGGAGGCACAGCTGTACCCCTCTGCTTAGCAATCCGCTGTAGGGGCACAACTGTGCATGAAAATAAGCCCGTTTGCTTGGACTGTATGACTGTATCAGCTCTAAGTCACTCTGGATAAGGGTGTCTGCTAAATGACTAGGTGATGATATTAGTATTAGTACTAAGTATTTATTTTAGAACAGTAATATAATATACAGGGTCAGTGCTGGTCAAACCCCTTTCTTTAATATTTGCATGATTCAGATCATTCAGATTTTCCCAGTTACACTGAACTCCCTCTCTTTCTCTAGATCTTCCACCTTATATACTATTTATATAACATATATATCTGGTGTTCACCATGTAGTGAATTTTTGTCAAATCCACGTTCATAACTCATAATATAATTTGGACAATTTTGATTACACACATTGCATACAGAAGAACATCAGACTGACGTGTTCTGTGTTCTCGTTCTGTTTCTTGCAAAGA
Organism: Ancistrus triradiatus; assembly: GCA_025084515.1. NCBI lineage: Eukaryota > Metazoa > Chordata > Actinopteri > Siluriformes > Loricariidae > Ancistrus > Ancistrus triradiatus. The sequence continues at coordinate 635,780 of JAJAGP010000065.1, read as the reverse complement.
GAGCGGCAAGAGGAAGAAGACACTGGGTGTGAAAAGTGTCTCCTCCTGTGGTTTATACAGAAATAGCTGTACATCTTCTATTCTCTGTATTTGAGCCTCGAATCCAGACGATGAGCATTACTTAGTGCTGGTAGAAACCTTCTCTTGATGCTTTCATAAATAACTTGGAGAGAATTCAGATGTTAAGTCGTGTAGATGCTCTGTTCCTGTACTTCTAACTCATGACTAAGCTACAGCTAGCAGAATGTTTTTATTGATAGATATCTAACTGTGTAACAGAGCAGCCCTTTAGCAGATTGTGTGATATTGATGAGATCTGAAAGAGTGAATAAGAAACTGTAGGTAACATTCTTTAGTTCTGTCCAGGCTGCACTGATGATCTCCATCAGAATGACTCTCCCTGTTCCTCTGCTGCTGCTGATCCTGACTCCAGGTGAGTCACCTTAATTCAGCGGGTTACGTTATCATTTTACCTTATGTGTTATTTTTAATAAACAGTAATGGTTAGTCGTTTGTGTACGTGCAGTGTCGGCATGCTCCCTCACTTTCAGTGCTGTGTGTTTAGTTCTGCTATTCTGCAGCTCCGCCCCCCAACCTTCATTACTGCTGCTTTTAGACCCAAACGGGTTCAGTGGAGGCTTTACAACGTCTTTCTTATTGACTGTGAACATAATTCTCATAACAGTCTGTATTTTGTGATGCAGGAGTTGTTACAGACGGTGACTGGGGGGTGTTTTACACACCGAACTCTATCTGTGCTGTAAAGGGATCTACAGTCACCATGAGCTGCAGATACACACATCCATCTGGTTACAGAGTACAAAAAGCTTTCTGGAGCACAGAGCTGGTTAAAGAAGCAGAGCCTCCTGATCTGGCTTCAGACCCAGCATACAGAAACAGGATTCAGTACATCAGTGATAAACAGGACGACTGCACCCTCAGACTGCATAATATATCAGAACAGGACCAAAGGAGATACTACTTCAGATTTATAACAGATCATCCAGATGGAAAGTATCAGGGTAGAGATGGAGTTCTGCTCTCTGTTACAGGTGAGCTACATGAGCTGAATAACACACTGTACTTCATTCACTGGTACTCAGGATTCCTCCAGCAGAGCTGTAACGGCCTAACCGGCAGCACAGGGGCAAGGACACACACACACACAACACACACTCACTGGTGCACTTTAGAGCTGTGTTTATTTGGTAATCAGTCTAAACAATAAATAAGTGTTATTTACACCTTTACTGTGCTGCTCCAGTGATGGAGATTTGAATTAAACTACAGATCAGATCTAAGACTCTCTTCTAACACCTTTATTATCAGAGTCTAATAGATGTTACAAAACATTGTTAACTGAATGTAAGAGACAGTTATGGCTGATCTAGATTAAATTAAAGATGCAGTAAATCATGTTCTACATCTACAGACGATACAGACATATCTTAACTTTATGGTAAAGAACAGAACTTCTGTCTATCAGGGGGCGCATTCCCACCCCTAGGGGTCGCCGCGGGGCCACTAAACGTCGCGGTCGGCCCCCTATAAAATGAGCGTCCGAATGCCGGCCTTCGGCGCACTGTTTGTTATGCACGCGATTCTGAGAGTTCCTTGTTTGGCGTTACCCCTTTGGCTCAGCCGTTTAAGGACAGAGGTGGCCCCGTGTCGCACAGGAGGCGGGATCCCGTAGAGGCAAAAGCCTTGAGGTAATCGCTAGGGCCGTAGCCGGTTAGGTTAGGGAAAGTTGGGTAACGCCACTAACCTCCTCCTCTCCGCAGCCCGAGGCGCCTGCGGTCATCTTCCGCTTCTCTCCGTTCCGCTGGGACGTTGATAAGCTCCTGTCCCGGGCCCCATAGCCTCCGGCTTTATCCTGTGCTTACCGCACCCCGGGCTAAGTATTTCCTTTCTTTCCCCGGGCATTGGAACGCGTGCTTCGCGTCCGAGAGACGCGCCGATTGCGCCTGTCTCGAGAAGCCCCCCGGCACATGCGCAGTCGAACGCTGCGCACACACACACACACACACACACAGCGCTTCGGCAATACACAGAGCACTACAGGCACACACACACACACACAGCGCCTCTGTCACACAGAGCGCTTTCCCACGCACACACATAGCGCTCGCTCGCGCTCAGAGTGCTGTGCGTGCCTTTTTTCCCTATAGCTCCAGTTTAGAGCTTTGACGGGTTTTATCCCGCCTTTTTTCCTTTGCCATTCGTTTTCCTTTTGTACTAACATTTATTACTAAAAGCCCTCTTTGTTTGAGATCGCCAGGAAGCGACTCCTTAGTTTGCCCGTAGGCTTATTGCTGTTTTTTCTTTCTGTCAGGTCACAGAATCCGTGGTGCAGCGGTAGCGTTCCCGCCCCGGAGACTGTGACTCTGGCTTCGAATCCTGTGAGGGACTGCCTTCAGCAGCTTCCACGCTCAGTGACGGGATTTCTTTTGCGTATCTCCTCCTTTGGGTCGTTTGGTGTAGACCCCTGCACTTGAGTCCGTTATTTCCCCTTTTTTTGGTGTGCCTCCCCAGGCCCCCCGTAACACTGTCTCTTGTTAATTTTAGTTATCTAGTATTCAGTAGGTTTGTGTTTTCGTAAAGATTCAATAATTTATAACAGAAGAAAGGATAAAATTCTGCACAGACTGCACTCACTGAATGTTTCCTCCTCTTTCCTCTCATTTCTCAGAGCTCAGGCTGGAGGTTCCTGAGAATGTGGTCGCTGGAACTGCAGTAACTCTTACATGTAAAACCACCTGCACACCGACTGATCAAACGTTCATCTGGTACAAAAATGGACAGAAATTAAACCACAATACCAAAAGTCTCTATCTGGTGTCAGTCAGTAGAGAGAAAGCAGGGAGTTACAGCTGTGCTGTAGGAGATCTTCAGTCTCCTGCTGTTACTCTTAATGTGCAGTGTAAGTACAGATTCATTCATTCACTCTCATAAACTACCAGCACTACTACAGGATCTCTTGCTGGAAATTTAAATCAATAATCGAGCCACTCTCACTAATCATCTATAATGCATTGGATTAATGTAGGTCATTATCAGTGGTGACTTTTCCTTACAGGACCATTCAGTGCAGTACTTAATGTTTCTGACATCATACACTCAGTCATCATTTCCCTTTATATCTAACAAACACAGCCAAACCAACAAAACATCACTATCTAATTTAGTACAGACTGCACTGTAGAACTGTTTAACTTTATAATACCTGTTATTTATTTGTAATTAAACTTTGATAACTTCATGTAACTCATTAATCTTTCATTGTGAAACACTTTCTCCAGATCCTCCAGAGAGAGTCTCAGTGTCCATCAGTCCCTCTGGGGAAATAATGGAGGGAAGTTCAGTGACTCTGACCTGCAGCTCTGATGCTAATCCACCTGTGAAAGACACGTATACCTGGTTTAAGAGAAAAACTGATGGAACGCCTTCCTTTAAAGGAGCAGGAAGAATCTACACAATTAAGAAGATCAGTTCTGAGCACAGTGGAGGATATCACTGCAGGGCTCATAATGACCATGGACATCAGTACTCCATTCTTGTGAATCTTAATGTCCTGTGTAAGTTGATCTTTCATTATATAATTTCTTCACATTCAGTAACTTCAAATATTATTAATTCGCTTGTTTGTAATGTCAGGTCTTATCGTTTTACAAGTTCAAAGTAATATAAATGTATTGATTTATTCTCTTTTTGATTCATTAGCACTAATTTGGTAATATTATCTGTGAGCACAGTCAGGTTTATGAGCTTTAACAGAAACACCAATGATTGTTCTTTAGACTCTGATTAAGTTGTTTTTAAGGTGTTACATGAGAATAATTTAATAGCTTAGTTAGTACAGTTAGAGGAAGTAACAAAGCCTTTACTGATCTATACATTCACCTGCTCAGTGATGAAGGTCGGTTTGAAATCCTCTGCAGTTAACATGTTATGGAATGTCAGGAATAAAAGCAGCTCAGCTTTTAATAGGTTTTTCTAAAATCTTTGATTGCTATGGGAGAGCAAGAGTTATTTTGTCTAATTATGCTAAGCTAGCTGGCTAATGTTGGCTATCAGACTGTAAGAGTCACAGTTTAGGCCGGATTAACAAAATACACAGATTTAATAAAAGTGAAAAAATGATCGAATGACAAAAGTAAAGAAAAACAAAAAGCTGTGTTTTCACTCCAGTCTATTTTAGCCAGCTGGCTAGCATTAGCCTAGCATTACTGGGTCCCTGTGTTGTGGCTAACTGAGCAGCAGTTACACAGTGGCTTTTACAAGCAATGAATCCTCTCTCCAGTAAGAGTTTTAGGATCTTGTGTTTTGTTCTGAAGAGGCACTTAACTGCAGGAACCGTGATCACAGCAGAGTAAGCACAAGCTAAAGTCACACACCCAGACCCAAAGTGTAACATCTGTCATGGAGAGAATAACTAAGCTTATTAAAGACTGGATAACTTAATCTAACAAAACCAAGCTCTTATTTTTATCAAACACTGCAGTGATACAGAGAATGAGATTACCAGAAGCACATCATTATAGCTCCATTAAATCATAACCACGTTCAGCTCCTGAAAGAGAACGCCTGGTACGTTATTCACACTTATTATGAGGACATTTGAGACAAACCCTATGGAAAGTTCTGCTCTGATTCATCAGCAGTGTGTGCAGGAGAACACAGCAGTTACTAACGTTTCTTATTTCCAGCTTTACTTTGTATTTGGTTGTAAATGTTGTGTTTTGTGCTGTTACTGTTTCCTGGACTTTGCACTGGCTCATTAATCTTTCATTGTGGATCACTTTCTCCAGTCTCAGCCTCCATCAGTCCCTCTGATGATATAATGGAGGGAAGTTCAGTGACTCTGACCTGCAGCACTGATGCTAATCCACCTGTGACAGACACCAAGTATACCTGGTTTAAGAGAAACACCAAAGGAACTCCTTCCATTATGGAAACAGGAAGAACCTACACAATTAAGACGATCAGTTCTGAGGACAGTGGGGAATATTTCTGTGAGGCTGGAAATAATTCTGGAAGTCGGCGCTCCATTACTGTGAATCTTACTGTCCTGTGTAAGTTGATCTTTCATTATATAATTTCTCTACCTTCAGTAAGTTTGTGGATAAGTTACTGTTCTTTCTAAATCTTATAACTGTATACAGGATTAATTAAGAAGGAACGTATGAATGTATTCTGATATGGCCATGATAATATTGGGGAAACTGCTGGTAAGAATCATTTAATAAAATTAACTATGAGCACAGCCACACTTTTATGGTTCTACACAACCTCCTGTTTAGTGTTTTAGTGTTTAGTGTTGTGTAAAATGTACCTGTGCTGCCTGTACATGATCACACCTGTAATTCCGGGAATAAAGGCAGGTTAGCTTTTAGCAGGATTTCCTCAGTCTCATCTCACATGTAACTTCTGTTTTTACCTCTAGATCCTCCAAAGAATTTCTCGGTGTCCATCAGTCCCTCTGATGAAATACTGGAGGGAAGTTCAGTGACTCTGACCTGCAGCTCTGATGCTAATCCACCTGTACAAGACTGTAGATGGTATCAGGGGAGCAGCTTTAAAGGAGACGGAAGTATCCACACCATGAGCAGCATCAGCTCTGAGGACAGTGGAGATTACAAGTGCAAGTGCTGCTATAAATCCCAAGAGAAATATTCTGCTGCTGTGACTCTAACTGTTCTGTGTAAGTGATGAACTGCTCATGTCCAAAAGAACGTAACAGCGCTTCACACTCACATCTTCATCGTCTTCCTTCATAGATCCTCCAAAGACAGTCCGTGTCTCCATCAGTCCCTCTGGGGAAAGAGTGGAGGGTAGTTTGGAGACTCTGACCTGCAGCAGTGATGCTAATCCACTTGTGCAGAGCTACACCTGGTTTAAAGAAGGTGAAGACTCACCTGTAGGATCTGGACAGAGCTACAATGTTCTGCAGGCTGGATCGTACTACTGTGTAGCTCAGAATAAATACGGAAATCAGACTGCAGCTGCACTTTCTGTCACCTCAAATGGTAAGATGTGATCAGATTATATTTATGAATATATATATATATTTATAGGGTTAATTTTCAATATAAATTTTTTTTGTTTTGTTTTTTTTTAGCTTCTCAGACCTCGTACTTCCTGATTACCTTTGTAACTGTTGGAGTTCTCGGTGGGGTTGCAGCTCTTCTTCCTCTGTTTCTCTGTCTGAGGTAAAAAAGGTTTTGTTTATTTATTTCTCTTTTTATAAGTGTGTGTTTGCTTTATTGATATATTTTTGATCAGTTTATCAGTTGGCTTATGTCAGACTAATATTAATGAGAATGTTCTGAGAACAGGAGAAAGAGGCAGCAGAGAAAGAGGGAGGAGCTTGACTATCAGGTGAGCTGATCTAGAGCTACCTATGACTGCAGTAATGACCTAGTGATGGGAAATATTGAATCTGTGCTGCTTTTAATCACCGTTTGATCTTTTCTGCTGGTGAATATAATCAAATGTCCACATTGTCACTTCCACAATCATCCAGGACTCACGATCAGGGGGTGATGTAATGCTTTTGCTCGTTCTCTCTGCAGAATGATGGCGTTCATGTTGATGACCGTACGTACACAGCTCTCAAACCCGTGTCCAGGTCCTCCAATGACGTGTACAGCACACTGGCAGTAAGTGTTTTTGGATCACAGACAGCAAACATTCAGAGGCAGAGAGCTTCTGGCTTCATTCTGTCTTTCTGTCCCACAGAGCTCTCACCTCAGTCCTCCTGATGATACGTACTCAGCTCTGGATCCTCGCTCCATCTCTGCTGATTATGACACTCTGACCGTGAGTGATAATGTTCATAAAGCTGTAAACACTCACAGAGGAGTTATTTCAAGACATTCCCTATGAATGCTGCACTAGGCATTCTCACAGATTAAACAGCGGGATATTAGCGCCACCAAATGGACATAAATGGAATAGTAATGGCGTCTCTGTGGTAGTTTCAATAACAGCGATGAACTTGACTCGGTAATCCGACTTGACACATTTCAACTGAATTCATATGACGAATCTTCTCATTTAACAATTTATTACAACAGAATATGCAGAAATAGCCAAAAACACAGACATTAAAGTGTAAATACTAAAGCTACACGTTCACAAAGACGGTGTTTTAACTCAGTTAAAGGATCGATCACTTTTACCGAACAAAGAACACGATAGCTGAGTTTGTGTCACAGACGCAAACTTAGAAGGCATCAGAGTCCAAAACAGAACAACTTCAATAAGGTCCAAATACTTTAGAAAAATTTAATCAGTCAGAGGACCTGAGGAGCAGCTGTGGTGACCAATAATGTGGAGGGGACTCGCTAAATATCAAAAGGTTCCTCATTTAATACAAAACAAGAACCAAATACTATAGAGCAGTGAACAAAAAATATTCAGTAATAACTCACCAGGAGGAATCCTGAACTTCATAGAAAAAAGAAAGTTTAAAAAAATGCACATTAAGGTGCTGAACTGGCTGTAAAACAGCAGCAGATTTAGAAGAAAATTAATCTCAAAATAAGTACAGTTCAAAAAGCAGCAGAAATGATTTATTCTTTAATATTTATTCACTGTAATCTAGGTAATGTTTAATTTAGGCTTTAGTTTCTCTCCCCAATCAGCTTCACTCTGTGTGTTTATGGTTGTGTGTTTGTTCCACATCAGTCCCTTTAGCAGGATGTGGGTTGCTCTCTCTCTGAGTTGTTTCTTTTGCTTATAGAATGTGAGGAACCAAAACTGAGATGCAGACCATGGTGCCATCTTGATTCATATTATCTCATCTACACTTTTAAATGTTTTTTAAAGTGTGTTGTTTTTTATCATGATGTTCACTAGCTAAAGGAATGTATTGTGTTTGATTTGTTCTTAGAGATAAAACTGTTATTAATGTGATACAATAAACCTTTATAAGAGGCACGAACTCTTGGTGCTGTTACTTATATCCACATTTTAATGGAATGGAATATATGACTAAACCCTTTAAGTACAGAGTATTTCATGTTCAGCTTTTAGTATTTCTCTAATATGTGTTACCAAACCCTCTAATCATGTCTGTTTGGTTTTGTAACGAATTCCCGTTCTTTCCGTGTTAAACTCGTGACTCATTAGAATAAAAACAAGAATTCCCTGAGGACAAACGGAGCAGCTCCGTGGTTCTGTGGGTGTGACCCTGCTAAAAAGCACCAGCTCCACACACTTCTGGATGGGAACGGGTCAGTCTCCAAATCCACCTAACACTCACTTCCCCTAGACACTTCACCTAGGAAGAGTCCATCACGTAGGGGAGCGTGGTTTTTTTATTTAAACGTCCCAGCTTTATATCACTCAGACTAAATGACTGGAATGACATTTTCCAGATCAGTTCTTTCATCCAGAGCAGAGCACGGCAAGAACAAGATTAAAAACAAACTTTCTTAAAACTTTGTTATGGAAAGAGAAGTTTGATCACCCCTGCAGCTTTGGTTTGACCTAATGGAAGTGTCTAGGGGAAGTGAACGAGGGTGGGAGTTGGTTGAAGCTCTTTGAAGATTGTATGGTCTGTAACATGCTGTTCAAAAACAAGAAGAAGAAGAAGAAGTGATGATGGAAACAGCAGGGAGAGATTCTGGTGAGTTCTAAAGCTTTAGATAATTAAAACTACAAGTGATTTAGCATCTTTATTATTGTAGGACACTAAAAGTCATCTTTGCTGTGCCTCTCCAGTCCTCAATAAGGTCCATGTTCAAATCTCTAACTGGAATCTGCTGCACTTCTATCATACAGCTTCTGCTGACTCAGCTCAGCACTGAAGCTCTGCTGCTTCTGAATTTCTGTAGGGCTGAAGGAGAAAACTGAAAGTACCAAACATGAGACTGTTCAGCTGTTCACCATGGGAAACTTTTACAAGAAGCAGAAGCTCAGCACCGCTCAAAACTCACTTCATCTGAACTGAGGAGGGAATTATGGGGGAATGTACTGATCCACTGCTTTATTAAGTTCCAATTCAGTCACTTTCCCCATAAATCTTTGAGTTCTATTAGGTTCAGGATCACTTTCTATTCTGGTATAAATTTTATTGTATAGATTGAGTTTTTCTCTTTAAAAAAAAAAGAAATAAATAAAAAATTAAAACTGGTTTTAAGTTTTGAATGTGTGGCTAGCTTTCAAGCAGCCTCGCCAAACTTCAAGACTGGAAACTCGGGCCCTGTCCCAATCCGATTTCTTACTCACTTCCCCTAAACACTCACCTGGAAGAATCCATGTGCAGGGGAGCTAAGGTTCCTGTTTTAAACGATTCGTTTCACTCAAAATAAGGACTTTAATGAAAATGTGAAACAGTGACATCATTTAGGAATAAACAAAGAAAAAGGAGCAACAAGTAAAATCATGGGGCAGAAGCGACATTATTAGAGAGTTCTGTCCTACAGGAGTTTGAGCTCCCCCTGAAAACGTGAATCCTCCAATGGGAGAGTCTAGGGAAGTGTGTGTAGGAAGCTGAATTGAAGCTGCAGATTCAGAGATCTATGACACACACACACACACCCACACACACAAAACCAACACACACACACACACAACAACAAAGAACAAAGAACAAAAAAAGACAACAAAACACAAAACAAAAACAAACAAACACAAACACCACACAGAAAAAAAAACAAAAAGGACACACACCACACACAACACAAACAACACACACACACACCAACCCACACACTAACCAAAGAAAGAACGAAGAAGCGGATGGAGGGACTGAACCACGGAGCCAACCACCTCGATTGCGAAGAGTTTATAAGAATTGTCTGATGAATCTCGTTTTGTAGCACACACACACACACACACCCACAAACACCCCACACAACACACACACACACACACACGCACACACACCACAGAGCTCTTGATTTGTGCTTCACGACTCAAAAATAAAACGGATTGCAGTAAGGTTAAAAATCAAACCTGTGAGAGCAGCGTTCAGACCTGCAGTGGAGGAGGAATTTCCATCCAGATGTTTTGAGCACACCTTTAGTTTCGTCCCCAGAGCCTGTGAGCGACGCTTCACCTTCATTATGTGCTGTAACCCGAGAGAATGTGGAAGTACACTGACATACAGAAGAAGCTTCTCTAGATGTCTGTGTGATACAGAGCACTGTTTGTGTGATGTTAGTATTTGTTTTCCTGCTCTCACACATCATTACTCTGTTTTGTAAAACACTCAGTTCTGCTGGTTTTGGTTTGAACAGTTTCCACACCCACTGAATGTTTAGCTCTGTGACTAAAACAGAGAAAGCATTCGTTTAGTTAGTGTAAGATTAATAAGATGGCTTCACCCTAAATCAGGTGCAGAAAAGGTTTTTAAATGAAGATGAATCCGTTTAGTCAGTGAGATCCAGCAGAGGATTTCTACTCCACACTCTGAGCATCAGCAGCTGAACTCAGATGAGAGGCCACCAAGCCATTACTAGACTTACACGTGTTGTTGAGCATCTTCACCCTTCCAGTGACTGGATCTGGTGCTGAGCTCACGTTTGGTAAAATGAAGCTCATGAACAACTATTTACGTCCCAAGAACGGATGAAGGTTTTGAAAATAATCATCTTTGACTGGACAGAAACCTTAAAGCTCTCATACGTGACTTTGTTCCAGAGAAAGTGTGTATCTACTGTAGATATTAGTCTGAGGAACTCTGCTCTATAACACTTTGTAACTCCACCAAAGCACGAGTGAAAAACAAAAAGTCCTGGTGCTGCCACTGGCTGTAACGCTCGGTGTGATGCTCCACCAGTTTAGGACAGAAATGAAGTGGTGAGAAAATGCAGCTGCTCAAAGAAGGAGAAAGTGACGTTTACAGACATCTGTCCCTCCTTCCTGTCTCTCCTCTGGGTGGAAGCTGGAGATGAAAGCTCTCTGAGCTTTGATTTGGACTCTGAGGAGACTGAAGATGATCAGGAGCAGGAACGGGACTCCAGGATGGATCTCTGTCTTATCAGAAGGTTAGAACTTATTGCAGCTGTTACTGTGGTTACTGTCTGGTCAGAGTTTGGTATGTTCTCCCTACGTTTGTGCGTGTTTCCTTCTACCTTCCAGATCAAATCTTTGTGTGAAGCAGTGTTTTGTGATTGTGTGTTTAGTGATAATGACCAGGGTTCCCTGAGCCCCTCAGATGATCATCACTCCATGGACACACCCAACACTTTTGGAGAAAATCTCTTCATCACTGATTACAGGTGAAATTTATCCTGCAGGCTCATTTAGAAAAATCCTAAGAAGGAACAAGTGTCAGGAAACAGGAGCAAGCATGTGACATAAAGCATATGGAGAAACAGGAACCAGGAAACAGAAGCCCAAAAACAGGAGTCAGTAAAATAGGGAAGGAGTGAAGAGACCCAACAAGCAACTGGACAGGAGGGAGGGTTTATAAAGGACAGCTGTAATTGGGCAGCCTGCTGTGGAAAGGGAAAAGGGTCAGAAAGGGATCCGTGTCAGGATGACCAGCCCAGTCGTTACAGCATCCTGACATGTATGAATTAATCAGCTATCAGGATTAAAGCTTCAGGATCATTTTAACAGGAGAATAAATATTTATGATTCTGTTCATGTTGCTCATCAAACTCCATAAATGGACATTTCACTGTTTGTTACAATAAATCAGCTCCATGATGTTCAAGTGATTTTTAGATGGTTTGTGATTCATAAATAATTTTCTGATTGATTAGGATTATTTTACCCACTTTATGACAATCATCCATTTATTTATTGATTTATTTACTGATCACACACTCCAGTGTATTATTGATCTGTTTAGTGCAGCACTTACATGCATTTAAACCTTAATAAGGATTCAACTGTAGTATTTATAACTGTTATAAATTCAGGGAATCAGAGGAAAATAAAGTTATTATGTTATAAATAAACATGAACCCAGTAAAAGATTCATTAAAGCTTTTATCTAATTCAAAGGTTGGAAGATGGTGGAAGGACGTCTGGAGCTTCTGAAGCCCTTCAGCAACCTAGGAGAGGAAGAGAACAAAGCAAAGTGAGATCCAGAAACCAATCCAACAGCTGGAACCGTGTGCGTGTGCGTGTGTGTGTGTGTGTGTGTGTGTGTGTGTGTGTGTGTGTGTGTGTGTGTGTGTGTCTGTGTCTGTGTGTGTGTGTGTGTCTGTGTGCGTGCGTGTTAAATGAACCCTTGTGCTAATGTTGTACAGGTCACACAGAGGATCAGCTGCTTCAGGTCCTGCTTGATTTTTCAGGCTGCAGTAAGAAACCTGCTGTGCTGTAAGATCTCTGAACCTCACACAGGTAGAGTTTGTTATATCCTGCTAATAATAATAATCTTTAATTGTATCAATAATTAACACTAGAGGATCAGACCCGAACATTTGTTACTAATTTCTGTGCATTAAATATGAATTAAACATGTTGTATTTCATTTGTTCCCTACAAAGATGAGCTCATTGTAGTCAGTGTCGTAAATCAGAAGCTAAAATGTGGATATTAATCGTACATAAAATGCTGTGTATAATTGAAACACTCTTAAGTTGAAGGTGATGGGAAAGTCTGGATAAGGAAAAAGCAGAAAGAGTTTGAAAGCAGAGGATCTTTTCCATCTGGAATTGTGTGAGATGAGAGAAGAACAGGAGAGAAACCTTTTCCAGGACTGACATCAGCACCGTGTTGTTCCTGTCATTCACCAGAGTCCAGAATATCTCCTCCATCCTTTGTGATCCTGCTGCTGATCAGACCAAAGAGATCATAGTGAAAATGTGAAACGTCCATTCAGGAGAACTTTAGGATCTCTGGCGTTCATCATTTTCACAGGTTAAGGAGAGCTGAAGCAAATTCAATGCAGGGCTACTTAATTCCAAATATGGGTTTAATTTGTCTGTTTGTTTTCAGGAGTAAAGATATGAGTGAAATTATGCTCACTATGGACTGGGGATCTGTGCAGGATTTATTTCCTCTCTGCAGGACCCACAGAGACCCTGACAAAGAATGAAGAATAAGACATGAAGTGCAGAATGAAAGTAGTTTAGCTTCCTACAGAATCACAAGCAATTCTTAAACATCACCACCAGGTGTCACCTGATATTATTCACATTATAATTATTTTGTCTGGCGCCTCTTCTGCTGAGACCTGTAATTGCACCTCTGTCCAACCTCCAAAAATTCTGCTCTCAGTTTATTCTTTGATTTACGATTCAGCATTTTTTATATTTATATATACATATTGTATATAACAGCATTTTATAGAATTTTTTGCTATATTTTCAGTGTGTGATTTTATTTTTTATTTTATTTCATTGTTATTTTATTTTTACCTCCACTCATTTACTTTTCTATATTTTACTTGAAATGGTGTCTGGAAAAGCAAATTTGGCGTAATACTTGCGTCATTATACTCTTTCATGTATTTGCAATTGCATTTCCTTGCGTCAATTTAACACGCAATTCAAATTTGTAATCACAAAGGCATGTTTAAAACAGGATTTGATAAATGGTACGTAATCTTTAATAAAGAATGTGCTTCCCTTTTATTTGTTTACAAAAGTAATGAGAAAATTCTATTTATAACATCTGGCAACCCTGTAGTTTTTCTGGTTTCATGGCAACCCTGTACAATAAGAGGGTTTGATGTCAGTAGCTGACAGTGAAAGCTTCCGTCTCTCCTGGGCGTTTCCCTTTTTCAACACGAATAATAAAACTTTTGCAGTCATGTCGAGCAATAATGCATCCAGCACTAATCTGGCCGTCGCTCACAAACCTGTTAAACATCTGCGACTGGAGGCCAGCGTCCGCCGAATTCTCGTGTGTACCGCAAAACAAACGAATCAAGTTTGAAGGCCGTATCTCCAATGGCAGCTACCTCCCCATATACGTGCACTACATAGGGGTTTGACGTAATGGCTTCTGCGCACTACTTAGGGCACCTTGAATCCTGAATTGGAACCGTTTGAGATTTAGACAAAGACGTTAAACATACAGCTGCTAACTTGTTAGCATTAGCGAAATATATTAATCACAAACTATAAGCGCTTTTGAACGCGCGGCCTGTGCTTAAGAAAGTGTTTTACTCATTAATAACACACTTGTATTCTGTCATGCTTAATAAAACCAGATAAACGGTTAAAGTAGTACTTAAAGGAAGTTTGCTGTTCCCTGTACTGCATACTAGCGTACTACATAGTATCTAACGTTAATAGACGACCAGTGATGGCGGTGTTGTTGGTTTACATACTGTTTAGTAGGTTAGTATGCAGCTATGGGAGGTCAATCACTGTTGTTCACATTTATTACAAAGTGGTGAAAAGCTTAAAATAATCAAGAACGACATAGTTAAGACATTATTAGCAGTTTAGAGTTTAAATTTGATATAATCACCGGCTAGGTCACTCACTGTACTTGTTTCTTATGATTGAAGAGCTTTAGTTGAATCAGGGGTGTTTCTAGACTACCTGTCCTACAAGACTGCACGTGGAATTTAGGGAGGCACAGCTGTGGGTGTCCTGTCCGGGGACAACCTCTTCCATCCTCCCAAATCCTGTGATCTGCTCTGAGGTACCACAAACCCCTTTCTTTAATATTTGCATGATTCAGATCATTCAGATTTTCCCAGTTACACTGAACTCCCACTCTTTCTCTAGATCTTCCACCTTTTATACTATTTATGTAATATATATCTGGTGTTCATCATATAGTGAATTTATTTCAAATCCACTTTCATAATGTAATTTGGACAATTTTGATTACACACATTGCATACAGAATAACATCAGACTGACATGTTCTGTGTTCTTGTTCAGTTTCTTGCAAAGAGAGCGGCAAGAGGAAGCAGACACTGGGTGTGAAAAGTGTCTCCTCGTGTGGTTTGTACAGAAATAGCTGTACATCTTCTGTTCCCTGTATTTGAGCCTCGAATCCAGACGATGAGCATTACTTAGTGCTGGTAGGAACCTTCTCTTGATGTTTTCATAAATAACTTGGAGAGAATTCAGATGTTAAGTCATGTAGATGGTCTGATCCTGTACTTCTAACTCATGACTAAGCTATAACTAGCAGAACGGTTTTATTGATAGATATCTAACTGTGTAACAGGGCAGCCCTTTAGCAGATTGTGTGATATTGATGAGATCTGAAACAGTGAATAAGAAACTGTAGGTAACATTCTTTAGTTCTGTCCAGGCTGTACTGATGATCTCCCTCAGAATGACTCTCCCTGTTCCTCTGCTGCTGCTGATCCTGACTCCAGGTGAGTCACCTTAATTCAGTGGGTTACGTTATCACTTTACCTTATGTGTTATTTTTAATAAACAGTAATGGTTAGTCGTTTGTGTACGTGCAGTGTCGGCATGCTCCCTCACTTTCAGTGCTGTGTGTTTAGTTCTGCTATTCTGCAGCTCCGCCCCCCAACCTTCATTACTGCTGCTTTTAGACCCAAATGAGCTCAGTGGAGGCTTTACAACGTCTTTCTTATTGACTGTGAACATAATTCTCATAACAGTCTGTATTTTGTGATGCAGGAGTTGTTACAGACGGTGACTGGGGGGTGTTTTACACACCGAACTCTATCTGTGCTGTAAAGGGATCTACAGTCACCATGAGCTGAGATACACACATCCATCTGGTTACAGAGTACAAAAAGCTTTCTGGAGCACAGAGGGCTGGTTTACAAATGTAGGAGAGCCTCCTGATCTGGCTTCAGACCCCCAGCACAATACAGAAAACAGGATTCAGTACATCAGTGATTAAACAGAACGACTGCACCCTCAGACTGCATAAAGTATCAGAACAGGACCAAAGGAGATACTACTTCATATTTATAACAGATCATCCAGATGGAAAAGTATGAGGGTAGAGGATGGAGTTCTGCTCTCTGTTACAGGTGAGCTACATGAGCTGAATAACACACTGTACTTCATTCACTGGTACTCAGGAATTCCTCCCAGCAGAGCTGTAATGGCCTAACCGGCAGCACAAGGGCAAGGAGACACACACACACACACACACACACACACACACACACAACACACACTCACTGGTGCACTTTTAGAGCTGTGTTTATTTGGTAATCAGTCTAAACAATAAATAACTGTTATTTACACCTTTACTGTGCTGCTCCCAGTGATGGAGATTTGAATTAAACTACAGATCAGATCTAAGACTCTCTTCTAACACCTTTATTATCAGAGTCTAATAGATGTTAAAAAAACATTGTTAACTGAATGTAAGAGACAGTTATGACTGATCTAGATTAAATTAAAGATGCAGTAAATCATGTTTCTACATCTACAGACGACATATCTTAACTTTATGGTAAAGAACAGAACTTCTGTCTCTTTGTTTAATTTTAGTTATCTAGTAGGCAGGTAGGTCTGTCTTTTCGTAGAGATTCAATAATTTTATAACAGAAAGAAATCATACAATTCCGGGCACAGACTGCAACTCCACTGAAATTTTTCTCCTCTTTCCTCTCATTTCTCAGAGCTCAGGCTGGAGGTTTCCTGAGAATGTGGTCGCTGGAACTGCAGTAAAAACTCTTACCATGTAAAACCACCTGCCCACCGACTGATTCAAACGTTTCATCTGGTACAAAAATGGACAGAAATTAAAACCACAACACCAAAGTCTCTATCTGGTGTCAGTCAAGTAGAGAGAAAGCAGGGGAGTTACAGCTTGTGCTGTAGGAGATCTTCAGTCTCCTGCGTTGTTACTCTTAATGTGCAGTGTAGTACACAGATTCATTCATTCACTCTCACCCCATAAACTAACCAGCACTACAGGATCTCTTGCTGGAAATTTAAATCAATAATCGAGCCACTCTCACTAATCATCTATAATGCATTGGATTAATGTAGGTCATTATCAGTGGTGACTTTTCCTTACAGGACCATTCAGTGCAGTACTTAATGTTTCTGACATCATACACTCAGTCATCATTTCCCTTTATATCTAACAAACACAGCCAAACCAACAGAACATCCCTATCTACTTTAGTACAGACTGCACTGTAGAACTGTTTAACTTTATAATACCTGTTATTTATTTGTAATTAAACTGTGATAACTTCATGTAACTCATTAATCTTTCATTGTGAAACACTTTGTCCAGATCGTCCAGAGAGAGTCTCGGTGTCCATCAGTCCCGCTGGGGAAATAATGGAGGGACGTTCAGTGACTCTGACCTGCAGCTCTGATGTTAATCCACCTGTGACAGACATGTACACCTGGTTTAAGAGAAAAACTGATGGAATGCTTTCCTTTAAAGGAGCAGGAAGAATCTACACAATTAAGAAGATCAGTTCTGAGCACAGTGGAGAATATCACTGCAGGGCTCATTATAACCATGGAGCTCAGACCTCCATTCCTGTGAATCTCAATGTCCTGTGTAAGCTGATCTTTCATTATATAATTTCTTCACATTCAGTAACTTTAAATATTATTAAATGTGCTTTTTTGTAATGTCCGGTCCTATCATTTTAGAAGTTCAAAGGATGATAACTGTATAGATTTATTTGGATTCATTTGGTAATATTATCTGTAATAGCTTAGTTAGTACAGTTAGAGGAAGTAACAAAGCCTTTACTGATCTATACATTCACCTGTTCAGTGATGAAGGTCAGTTTGAAATATTCTGCAGTTAACATGTTATGGAATGTCAGGAATAAAAGCAGCTCAGCTTTTAATAGGTTTTTCTAAAATCTCTGATTGATATGGGAGAGTAAAATGATGTTGTTTTTCTAATTATGGTTGGCTAGCTGGCTAATGTTGGCTATCAGACTGTAAGACGGTGGTGTAGGACGGTGTAAAGACAGTTTAGACCGGATTAACAAAAGACATAGATTTATTAAAATTAGAGACCCAAAGTGTAACATCTGTCATGGAGAGAATAACTAAGCTTATTAAAGACTGGATAACTTAATACAACAAAACCAAGTTCTTATTTTTATCAAACACTGCAGTGATACAGAGAATGAGATTACCAGAAGCACATCATTATAGCTCCATTTTATCATAACCACGTTCAGCTCCTGAAAGAGAACGCCTGGTACGTTATTCACACTTATTATGAGAACATTTGAGACAAACCCTATGGAAAGTTCTGCTCTGATTCATCAGCAGTGTGTGCAGGAGAACACAGCAGTTACTAACGTTTCTTATTTCCAGCTTTAATTTGTACTTGGTTGTAAATGTTGTGTTTTGTGCTGTTACTGTTTCCTGGACTTTGCACTGGCTCATTAATCTTTCATTGTGGATCACTTTCTCCAGTCTCAGCCTCCATCAGTCCCTCTGGGGAAATAATGGAGGGAAGTTCAGTGGCTCTGACCTGCAGCACTGATGCTAATCCACCTGTGACAGATGGCAAGTATACCTGGTATAAGAGAAACACCAATGGAACTGTTTCCATTATGGAAACAGGAAGAATCTACACAATTAAGAAGATCAGTTCTGAGGACAGTGGAGAATATTACTGCACGGCTCGAAATAATTCTGGATATCGGCGCTCCATTACTGTGAATCTTAATGTCATGTGTAAGTTGATCCTTCAATATGCAATTTCTTCACATTCAGTAAATTCAAAGATTATTACATGTGCTGTTTTGCTGTCAAATATGATCGTCCCTGTTTATCCATCTTTTTACCTCTAGATCCTCCAAAGAATTTCTTGGTGTCCATCAGTCCCTCTGATGAAATACTGGAGGGAAGTGCAGTGACTCTGACCTGCAGCAGTGATGCTAATCCACCTGTGCAGAGCTACACCTGGTTTAAAGAAGGTGAAGACTCACCTGTAGGATCTGGACAGAGCTACAATGTTCTGCAGGCTGGATCGTACTACTGTGTAGCTCAGAATAAATACGGAAATCGGACTGCAGCTGCACTTTCTGTCACCTCAAATGGTAAGATGTGATCAGATTGTATTTATGAATATATATATATATTTATAGGGTTAATTTTCAATATAAATTTATTTTTGTTTTTTTTAGCTTCTCAGACGTCGTACTTCATGATTACCTTTGTAACTGTTGGAGTTCTCGGTGGGGTTGCAGCTCTTCTTCCTCTGTTTCTCTGTCTGAGGTAAAAAGGTTTTGTTTATTTATTTCTCTTTTTATAAGTGTGTGTTTGCTTTATTGATATATTTTTGATCAGTTTATCAGTTGGCTTATGTCAGACTGATATTAATGAGAATGTTCTGAGAACAGGAGAAAGAGGCAGCAGAGAAAGAGGGAGGAGCCTGACTATCAGGTGAGCTGATCTAGAGCTACCTATGACTGCAGTAATGACCTAGTGATGGGAAATATTGAATCTGTGCTGCTTTTAATCACCGTTTGATCTGTTCTGCTGGTGAATATAATCAAATGTCCACATTGTCACTTCTGCAGTCATCCAGGACTCACGATCAGGGGGTGATGTAATGCTTTTCCTCATTCTCTCTGCAGAATGATGGCGTTCATGTTGATGACCGTACGTACACAGCTCTCAAACCCGTGTCCAGGTCCTCCAATGACGTGTACAGCACACTGACAGTAAGTGTTTTTGGATCACAGAGAGCAAACATTCAGAGGCAGAGAGCTTCTGGCTTCATTCTGTCTTTCTGTCCCACAGAGCTCTCACCTCAGTCCTCCTGATGATACGTACTCAGCTCTGGATCCTCGCTCCATCTCTCCTGATTATGACACTCTGACCGTGAGTGATAATGTTCATAAAGCTATAAACACTCACAGAGGAGTTATTTCAAGACATTCCCTATGAATGCTGCACTAGGCATTCTCACAGATTAAACAGCGGGATATTAGCGCCACCAAATGGACATAAGGGGAATAATAATGGCGTCTCTGTGGTAGTTTAAATAACAGCGATGAACTTGACTCGGTAATCCGACTTGGCACATTTCAACTGAAATTATACGATGAATCTTCTCATTTAACAATTTAGTATCACAGAATATGCAGAAATAACCAAAACACAGACATTAAAGTGTAAATACTAAAGCTACACGTTCACAAAGACGGTGTTTTAACTCAGTTAAAGGATCGATCACTTTTACCGAACAAAGAACACGATAGCTGACTTTTGTGTCACAGACGCAAACTTAGAAGGCATCAGAGTCCAAAACAGAAACAACAACTTCCGGAACGTCTAAAACCCACGTGAAGGTGGATGCACGCCTAGGTCCATGTTGAGATAAAGCACCAGAATGCAAAGGCATAACCCTTGGGTGCAGCCTGGTTTCTTGTTCAGTGTGTGTAGTTATGTCTCTATCTTGTTTATCTGTGTGTGTGTGTGTGTGGTGTGTGTGTGGGTGTGTCGTGCTTAGTCAATGTGTCCAATGCATACTGAACTGCAGCTCACCAAAATGCAGTAGAAGTCATCCACAAGGCTCATGCAGCTTCGTGGTTGAACACGTTATGGTTCCGAAGTGTTCTGAAGTGCTTTAGGTTCAAAACCTTTATTTTTTAGATTCAAAATAATCAAGCTGATCTCCGAATGCTAATAAAACGAGAAGCCTCTGATTGCATGCCCACCCCCCCCTGAACTTAAAGCTGACATAAAGCTAAAAATACACAATAAAAAATAAATAAAATCACCAAAGGAGCTGAACTGACTGTAAAACAACAACACTGTAGTCCAGCTAATGTTTAATTCAGGCTTAAGTTAACCAATTCTCTCCCCAATCAGCTTCACTCTGTGTGTTTATGGTTGTGTGTTTTGTTCCACATCAGTCCCTTTAGCAGGAGGTGTGTGTTGTCTCTCACAGAGTTGTGTTTTCTTTTTCTTCTAGAATGTGAGGAACCAAACTGAGATGCAGACCATGGTTGCCCATCTTGATTTGTATTGTCTCGTCTACACTTTTAAATGCTTTTTAAAGGCCTGTGTTTGTTTTTTATCATGATGTTCAACTAACTAAAGGAATGTATTGTGTTTGATTTGTTCTTACAGATAAAAACTGTTATTAATGTGATACAATAACCTTGATCAGAGGCACGAACTCTTGGTGCTGTTACTTATATCCACATTTTAATGGAATGGAATATATGACTAAGCCCTTTAAGTACAGAGTATTTCATGTTCAGCTTTTAGTATTTCTCTAATATGTGTTACCAAACCCTCTAATCATGTCTGTTTGGTTTTGTAACGAATTCCCGTTTCTTTCCGTGTTAAACTCGTGACTCATTAGAATAAAAACAAGAATTCCCTGAGGACAAACGGAGCAGCAGCTCCGTGGTCCTGTGGGTGTGACCCTTGCTAAAAGCACAGCTCACACACTTCCTGATTGGAACGGGTCCTTCTCCAAATCCACCTCACAATCACTTCCCCTAGACACTTCACTAGGAAGAGTCCATCACGTAGGGGAGCGTGGTTTTTTTATTTAAACGTCCCAGCTTTATATCACTCAGACTAAATGACTGGAATGACATTTTCCAGATCAGTTCTTTCATCCAGAGCAGAGCACGGCAAGAACAAGATTAAAAACAAACTTTCTTAAAACTTTGTTATGGAAAGAGAAGTTTGATCACCCCTGCAGCTTTGGTTTGACCTAATGGAAGTGTCTAGGGGAAGTGAACGAGGGTGGGAGTTGGTTGAAGCTCTTTGAAGATTGTATGGTCTGTAACATGCTGTTCAAAAACAAGAAGAAGAAGAAGAAGTGATGATGGAAACAGCAGGGAGAGATTCTGGTGAGTTCTAAAGCTTTAGATAATTAAAACTACAAGTGATTTAGCATCTTTATTATTGTAGGACACTAAAAGTCATCTTTGCTGTGCCTCTCCAGTCCTCAATAAGGTCCATGTTCAAATCTCTAACTGGAATCTGCTGCACTTCTATCATACAGCTTCTGCTGACTCAGCTCAGCACTGAAGCTCTGCTGCTTCTGAATTTCTGGTAGGGCTGACAGGAGAAAACTGAAAGTACAGCATGAGATCTGTTCAGCTGTTCAGCCCTGTGGGAAACTTTTTTACAAGAAGCAGAAGCTCAGACACACGCTCACAAAACTCACTTCCTCTGAACTGAGAGGGAATTATGGAGGAATTTACTGATCCACTGCTTTATTCAGTTCCAATTCAGTCAGCTTTCACATAAATCTTTTATTTCTCTTTAGGTTCAGGATCACTTTCTATTCTGGAATCATTTTATTATACAGACTGGAGTTTTTGCTCTTTGATGAAAGTTGATAAAAAATGAAACTGTTTTTAAGTTCTGAATGTTGGCTGAGCTTCAAGCAGCCTCGCACACTTCCTGACTGAAACTCGGGCCCTGTCCCAATCCGATTCTTACTCACTTCCCCTAAACACTTCACCCTGGAAGAATCCATTGTGCAGGGGAGCTCAGGTCCTGTTTTTAAACGATGTCGTTTCACTCAAAATAATGACTTTAATGAAAATGTGAACAGTGAACATTCATTTAGGAATAAAACAAAGAAAAAGGAGCAACAAGTAAAATCATGGTGCAGAGCGACATTATTAGAGAGTTCTGCTCCTACAGGAGTTTGAGCTCCCCCTGAAAACTTGAATCCTCCACATGGGAGAGTCTAGGGGAAGTGTGTAGGAGCTGAATTTGAAGCTGCAGATCAAGAGATCTCTGACACACACACACACACCACACACCACACACCACACACCACACACACACACACACACACACACACACACCACACCACACACACAAAGAAAGAAAGAAGAAGCGGAGGAGGATCTGAACACGGAGCCAACGCCTAGATTGTGAAGAGTTTATAAGAAATGTCTTATGAAATCTCGTTTTGTAGCACACACACACACACACACACACACACACACACACACAGAGCTCTGGATTTGTGCTTCAGGACTCAAAATTAAACGGATTGCAGTAAGTGTTAAAAAAAAAAAAAATTCAAACCTGTGAGAGCAGTGTTCAGACCTGCAGTGGAGGAGAATTTCCATCCAGATGTTTTGAGCACACCTTTAGTTTCGTCCCCAGAGCCTGTGAGCGACGCTTCACCTTCATTATGTGCTGTAACCCGAGAGAATGTGGAAGTACACTGACATACAGAAGAAGCTTCTCTAGATGTCTGTGTGATACAGAGCACTGTTTGTGTGATGTTAGTATTTGTTTTCCTGCTCTCACACATCATTACTCTGTTTTGTAAAACACTCAGTTCTGCTGGTTTTGGTTTGAACAGTTTCCACACCCACTGAATGTTTAGCTCTGTGACTAAAACAGAGAAAGCATTCGTTTAGTTAGTGTAAGATTAATAAGATGGCTTCACCCTAAATCAGGTGCAGAAAAGGTTTTTAAATGAAGATGAATCCGTTTAGTCAGTGAGATCCAGCAGAGGATTTCTACTCCACACTCTGAGCATCAGCAGCTGAACTCAGATGAGAGGCACCAAGCATTTACTACGACTTACACGTGTTGTTGAGCATCTTCACCCTTCCAGTGACTGGATCTGGTGCTGAGCTCACGTTTGGTAAAATGAAGCTCATGAACAACTATTTACGTCCCAAGAACGGATGAAGGTTTTGAAAATAATCATTTTTTGACTAGACAGAAACCTTAAAGCTTCTCATACGTGACTTTGTTTCCAGAGAAAGTGTGTATCTACTGTAGATATTAGTCTGAGGAACTCTGCTCTATAACACTTTGTAACTCCACCAAAGCACGGGTGAAAACCAAAAAGTCCTGGTGTGCTGCCACTGGCTGTAACGCTCGGTGTGATGCTCCACCAGTTTAGGACAGAAATGAAGTGGTGAGAAAATGCAGCTGCTCAAAGAAGGAGAAAGTGACGTTTACAGAAATCTGTCCCTCCTTCCTGTCTCTCCTCTGGGTGGAAGCTGGAGATGAAAGCTCTCTGAGATTTGATTTGGACTCTGAGGAGACTGAAGATGATCAGGAGCAGGAACGGGACTCCAGGATGGATCTCTGTCTTATCAGAAGGTTAGAACTTATTGCAGCTGTTACTTATTGTAACTGTGGTTACTGTCTGGTCAGAGTTTGGTATGTTCTCCCTACGTTTGTGCGTGTTTCCTTCTACCTTCCAGATCAAATCTTTGTGTGAAGCAGTGTTTTGTGATTGTGCGTTTAGTGATAATGACCAGGGTTCCCTGAGCCCCTCTGATGATCATCACTCCATGGACACACCCAACACTTTTGGAGAAAATCTCTTCATCACTGATTCCAGGTGAAATTTATCCTGCAGGCTCATTTAGAAAAATCCTAAGAAGGAACAAGTGTCAGGAAACAGGAGCAACATGTGACATAAAGCATAGGGAGAAACAGGAACCAGGAAACAGAAGCCCAAAAACAGGAGTCAGTAAAATAGGGAAGGAGTGAAGAGACCCAACAAGCAACTGGACAGGAGGGAGGGTTTATAAATGAGCAGCCTGCTATGGAAAGGGAAAAGGGTCAGAAAGGGAGCCGTGTCAGGATGAACAGCCCAGTCGTTACAGCATCCTGACATGTATGAATTAATCAGCTATCAGGATTAAAGCTTCAGGATCATTTTAACAGGAGAATAAATATTTATGATTCTGTTCATTTTGCTCATCAAACTCCATAAATGGACATGTTTGTTACAATAAATCAGCTCCATGATGTTCACACCATTTTAAGATGGTTTGTCATTCATAAATAATTTTCTGACTGATTAGGATTATTTTACCTACTTTATGACAATCATCCATTTATTTATTGATTTATTTAATGATCACACACTCTAGTGTATTATTTGTATTATTATTATTGATCTGTTTAGTGCAGCACTTACATGCATTTAAACATTAATAATGATTCAACTGTAGTTTTTATAACTGTTATAAATTCATGGAATCAGAGGAAAATAAATTTATTATGTTATAAATAAACATGAACCCAGTAAAAGATTCATTAAAGCTTTTATCTAATTCAAAGGTTGGAAGATGGTGGAAGGACGTCTGGAGCTTCTGAAGCCCTTCAGCAACCCAGGAGAGGAAGAGAACAAAGCAAAGTGAGATCCAGAAACCAATCCAGCAGCTGGAACTGTGTGTGTGTGTGTGTGTGTGTGCATGTGTGTGTGTGTGTGTGTGTGTGTGTGTGTGTGTGAGTGTGTGTGTGTTAAATGAACCCTTGTGCTAATGTTGTACAGGTAACACAGAGGATCAGCTGCTTCAGGTCCTGCTTGATTTTTCAGGCTGCAGTAAGAAACCTGCTGTGCTGTAAGATCTCTGATCCTCACACAGGTAGAGTTTGTTATATCCTGCTACTAATAATCCACTTATTCTTTAATCAGAACTCGATTTAATTAAACTACTGGAATGTTTGATTAGTTCAGTACAGCATTGTAACAACATGATTATTTTTAGGAGTGCTTAACTGTAGAATTTATTGTTAATATAGAGTCTTATGCAGAAGTGGTTGAATTACACGCTGCTTTGATTTTTTTAACGGAATAAACTTAATTCTGACACATTTCTACAACTTTTATCAATAATTAATACTAGAGGACCAGACCCCGACATTTGTTACTAAACTGTTTCCAGTATATTTAATTCATGTGCATTGAAACGGAATTAAATGTGTTGTATTTAATTTGTTCCCTACAAAGATGAACTCATTATTATTCATTATAAACTGTAGCTTGATCAGGGGTTCCCTTCATTACGAACTTATGTGACTTTGCAGCCTTTCAGTCAGGTAAATACAAATAAACTAAATAATATTATCTAATATCATATCTTACATAGTATTTCTATAGGTTTTTATGTTAAAATTATATTTAAAATGTATACTTTTGTTATTTTTGTATGCAAAAGTTCGGCCTAAAACGCTTTTAATAAACCAGGACTGATAAGACGTGCAATTCCACTAAACCACCACAAGGTGTTAGATTCACCACTCACTTCGTTAATCGTTGGTCTCGTACTTAGTGAAAATATGACACCGTACACAACGTGTTTAGAATTATTGATAATGTTAATGTACTACGTAAATATATTTATAATAAGCTCGTTTCGTAAATAAAAAAAATCTCTCAAGTTAATCCAGAGGAATCAGAGTCATAAAGTTGTACAAACATAATTAAAACAAACACTCTGATTTCTGATTCGTATTTTCTCTTTAACATAAATTAAAGGTGAAGGTGTTGGGAAAGTCTTGATGCATGCTCAATGATCCAGGTAAGAAAATCCCAGAAGTTGAATCTGTTCATCTGGACGTAGATTTTGTAGGTTAGTATGCATCTTGTTTCTTCAGCTGCTGTTGCTGCCGCTTTGTTAACTTTTTCTAAAAAAATGGTGAACAGATCAGAGGTTAAAATTTGGATATTAGTCGTAAATAAAAAATGTTATGTATAATTGAAACACTCTGACTAATGACTGATGTTCTTATTTTATCTTTTATGTAAATCCTAAACTGAAGCTGATGGTGATGGGAAAGTCTGGAGAAGGAAAAAACAGAAACAGTTTGAAAGCAGAGGATCTTTTCCATCTGGAATTGTGTGAGATGAGAGAAACTTTTTTAAGGACTGACATCAGCACCGTGTTGTTCCTGTCATTCACCAGAGTCCAGAACATCTCATCCTTTGTGATCCTGCTGCTGATCAGACCCAAGAGATCAGAATGAAAATGTGAAACGTCCATTCAGGAGAACTTTAGGATCTCTGAAGTTCATCATGTTCACAGGTTAAGGTGTGCTGGAGCAAAATCAACGCAGGGCTACATAATTCCAAATATGGGCTTAATTTGTTTATTTGTTATCAGGAGTTAAGATCCGAGTGAAATTATTCCCACTATGGACTGGGGACCTGTGCAGGATTTATTTGCTCTCTGCAGAACCCACAGAGACCCTGATAAAGAATGAAGAGGAAGGTGTGATGAAGATCAGGCAGCTCCAAAAACCCGTCCATCACCCAAACATGATAATGGAACCTGTGTAACACATGGACCTGGTGTTTAAGTAAATCTACCGAGCACCAGGACAGATCGTCTATAAATCCTGTGCAGATTCATTTTCAGTTTGAAATCTATCATTCTAGTAGCTGACAATAAAACAGCTGTTCAGGGAAAATAAAACAATCAGGTTGCAGCAGAAAACAGAACAAAGGTGACAGGCAAAATCCGGAGCCGTTCTAATGATCTGGTAATCATGGTTAATTAAACACTGAAGGCAGATTACAGAAGTTGAATCTGGGGAAACCAAACAGCCACTGGTGAAACTGATGGCACAACATAGAAGACCTACCTCATCAGGTTAGGACTCTGCGGTTTACACCCACCTACAGGCCAGTGGCTCTCTTCATCCTCTTTCAAGGATGAAGACGTGCAGATCCTTGATAGGGAGGAACGATGGTTTGAACACGGAGTAAAAAAAGCCAATTTTGTAAAAAGGGAACATCCATCACTGAACGGAGGAGGGGCCTCAGAGTACACCTCTCACCATCTTACAATGCCGCTATTGCAGCCCTTCCCCAATCCTGTGTGAATGGCACATGTGGCTAATCACTAGTCACTAGTCATCAATCACATGGTAATTCTTATGTCTGGCGCCGTCTTCTGGTGAAGCCGGTAATTGCAGCTTTGTTCGTCCACTCCATACAGTACATGTCTGCTGTTAATTAGCCAGAAATTATAAGACGTGCAATTCCAGCAAACCACCACCAGGTGTCAGATTCACCACTCACTTGGTTAATCATGGGTCTCGTACTTAGCGAAAATATGACACCGTAGAACATTCATGTTTAAATCTGTTCATAATAATTCTATTAATATAATGTATAAATATATTTGTAATTAGCTCGTTTCATAGACATAAAAGTCATCTAGGTTAAACCAGAGGTAACGAGAGTCATAAAGTTGTACAAACATCAGGAAACGCCAATTAAAATGTTGGGGGTGTGTTCCTAATCGCGTGTTGCTCCCTATATACGTGCACTACCAAAGGGTATGAGGATACGGCTTCTTCCCACTACCTAGTGCACTCTGAAGCCCAAAGTAATCCGTTTGTGATCCCAACAATGGAGTTAAATTAACATCTGCTAACTTGTTAGCGTTAGCTAAACAACACACAGATGATTCAGTAATCTTAAGCGTTTTAAAAGACGCGAGCTGTGTTCAGGAAAGTGTTTTTGATTGATATTAATGAATTTACAAGACGTTGTAACACATAAGCTTAGAGCAACAGTTGCGTTAAAGTAGTTATAGAGATTAGTTGCGTCCTGTACTGCATACTAGCGTACTATACAGTATGTGACATTACTATAGTACTAATGGTGTCGGTATTATTTTTACATGTAGAACCATGAACTGGCCAAATTACCATGAAACATTCGTAGTAGAACTGTGAACTTCATGGTCAAACGGTGAAAATTCACATTAAAACTGTCAAGTAATTCACACAGTTTTACTATGAACATTCACAGTACAGTTTTTCCTTGGAACAATAGTTAGTCTCATATATTAACAAAAATATGGCCAAGTCAGGGGTTAAAATATGGATATTAGTCCTAAATAAAAATGTTATGTATAGTTATGTTGGAAATATAAAGTAAAATTTTATATAACATACTGAAATAATTAACAAATTAATAATTGTATAGATGCTACTGATGTATTAGGCCTTAGAGTTAAGAGTAAGATACTAACGTGTGTTTTGTGACACTATTGTGCAGAGGAAGGTATCAGCCCTAACCGCAGAAGTCTTCAGTTGACCTGTTTGTGCAAGCACAGCAGAAATAAGGAACTTATTAGTTGAGCAAGGGTTGGGGCTGAGATTTCTAACGTACGCGAGTGGAGAAATACTGGCCGTCTTGACATGGTATAAAAGCTTGTATGTGTGACTAGAACTTTGGAACTCGCTGGGGAACATCTTGCCTGTTGGTTGTACTCTGTGGTTGACTTCCCCAGATCTAATGGCTGCCTAGATCTGTAACAGAGAATAAATAACGTAATAGCTTGGTCTGTAATTCTTAAAGAAGAGGTTACAGAGTAACACACTACGCTGAGAGGGACTCAGATCCTGCAGTGCCAGGCGTGTCCCTCTGCTTAAGCCAGTACATGTCCAGGTCCATCTGAAGTTTGCCAGAGAGCATATGGATGATCCAGAAGAGGATTGGGAGAATATCATGTGGTCAGATGAAACCAAAATAGAACTTTTTGGTAAAAACTCAACTCTGCGTGTTTGAAGGAAGAAGAATGCTGAGCTGCATCCCAAGAACACCATACCTACTGTGAAGCATGGGGGTGGAAACATCATGCTTTGGGGCTGTTTTTCTGCAGAGGTGACAGGACGACTGATCTGTGTTAAGGGAAGATGAACGGGGCCATGTATTGTGAGATTTTAAGCCAAAACCTCCTTCCATCAGTGAGAGCATTGAAGATGGAACGTGTCTGGGTCTTCCAGCATGACAAAGATGGAGAGGGTGACTCAAGCAGTGGTTTTTGTGAAGAATTCTACAGAATAAAAAAGAGGAACTTTGTGTCTTTAGGCTTTAGCTGCAACTGTGTGTTGCATCATTAACATATTATAACACACGCATGCAACACACACACACACACACACACACACACACACACACACACACACAGCTCCAGTGTTGTTTGTAGCTTACTTGATGAACATTGCTTGTAAAAGGTAGGAAAGTGTTTGCTCTTATTTCTGTATGTTGGTGGTGTTTTGGTAATTTATAGAGCTTAGAGCTGCCATTCATAAACTTATGAGATTGTGTATTTCTTAATTGTTGTTCAATCAGTTATTGTTCAGCTTTGTACATTTTTACCACAAAACATGCAGTATGACTCTGTTATTTAAATGCATTTAGGCTTTAGTGTGATTACCTGATGGAGCCCATTGGACATGAGTACTAATATCAGGTCTATATGAACTACTGAATACATTTTAAATTTATAAATTAATATTTCTAAAAGTTATTAAACTGATCAGTATAGTAATTCTGCTGTATATTTTTGTCCTGTGTTTAACTGTGGAGTTATTACAATGTTGCTTTGTCATTTTGGTTCAAGAGAGTGTGTTACGATTCAGTGATTTGATTCTTTAGAATAGCTCGTATGATTGAATCAACTTATGCGAATTTTGATTCCTTTGTCTCACTCCTACATTATTTCCCACTCTGTGCAGCTATGAGGGAGTTATAGATCTAAATATTCATAGCCGAAACAGTACAACTCTACCCAACACTTATTGCTTGATAATTAGTAGTTAAAAGACGTGTTCGATTCGTTCATCCTCGTGAATCGATTCCAAAATTTATATTAAACGATTCCTAATACAGGACTCGCGTTTCTTTGGTCACCGTGCCCCTGTGTGTCTCCGATAGGCTACTTGTTAGTTCACTAGTACTAACTACTGCTAGAAGTGGATGTGCTAAGGGATTTTTTTTTATTCACTAAACAGAAAACTAACACTAGACATTTTTTCAGAAGCTTACTTCCTGAAAGTAAATTAAATATATTATTAAATATAGATGTGATAAACAATATTAAGCTGATCACAAACATCATTTCAGATTTACTGTATCATGCAGAAATTTGGAGAAACATTAAAATAAATGAACTGAGCTGAATCACATTAATTAATATTGAACCAAGATGGTCTGCTTTAGCTTTTGCCAAATCTAGGTCCCTGAGCGTCTCATTTAATTCTGGCTGTGTTATCAGATGAGGAGAAGCAGGCATAAAGGGTTCAACATCTGGACCTGTGTGGTTTTCCACATCTGGTTCATACCTTGTAGCATCTTTATCTGCCTCATCTAGGCTCCATGTCCCTGGTGGCTTTGGTACTGGTAAACTGGCTCCTTGTGGCACTGGTCTCATGGCTGAAGGCAGACTGGCATATTCAGTAGATTTCTAATTTTAGTAGAGAAGCCCCGATACACTGATCAGACAGAAGTAAGAGTTCGTTACCTCATCCTTCTGTTCTCACCATATCACCAGGACTGCAAATGGCATCAGTTTCAGAGTTGCTCTGAGCCAAAGCTCTCAGGTCACCTGCACATGTTAGACAACAAATATGAGGAGCTCAGGGTTTTAGGTCTGAAGTAGAGCCGATAGGCTTTCTTAATAAGTGCTGTGATGGTGTGTACTTGAGCCATCAGTATACCCTCACCACAAATAGAACAGAATGAATGGCAGCTGCTGTCAGACATTTACAGCAATGATGTTCTCCTCTCTTCAAACACAGGGCTTTAACTGAGATAAGTAATAACTTCAATATTTACAATATCATCAGTTATAGGCTTTCTATTAGGAGGAAGCTCCCAAACCCTAAACTTCAACTAATGAGAACAATACTTAAAACGTTTTTTTAATTATTTCAAAGAACTTTGTGGTTTAAAGTGAATTTTACAAATTTAGATTTAGATGTATGAGTTAATTTTTTAATAAAACAAAACAAAAAAAAAACAAACGATATAATGCTGTCCCATGTTTTCATGTCACTACCGAAAAACGAGATGTTTTACTCAGTAGGCGGAGCCTCGTCTTAGCCACACCTCTGCATTTTAGCTCAGAATGTGAGACTGCCTCCCTGTCCCTCATGACTTTAGAGATACCAGTTGACCTAATGCATGTCTCTGGAATGTGGGAGGAAACCGAAGTACCTGTATGTAACTCACACAGACACAGGAAGAACATACAAATTCCGAGGCTCAAACCCAGGTCTCTGGAGCTGTGATCAAATCAAGTTATGTTACAGTTGGTTAGATAAATGTTGAGCTCTATTCTGTTTCCCTGCAGGCTGATGATGTCACTCAGAAAGCTTTCTCTGGGTTCTGTGATTGTTCTGCTCCTGATTTCAGGTCTGTCACATTCTCTCACATCCTCAGTTCAAAATACACACTGCAATATTTTACCCACGAGTACAGTCTTAAACAAACTCTGGGTTCCTCTGATAAAAATGAAGTTAGATTGAATTTCTAAATTAAAAGAAGTAATTTCCTTTAGACGGTACCTACATACTGAACCCATTTCCATGCGTCCTCTCACAGTGCACTGGGTTTATGTGCAGTGTAAGCAGTTCTGATTTTGGGCAGAGTCTTAGCTCACAAACCGCTCTGGTGCTGTAAACCATGTGCTGCTTCACACTTTGTGCTTTTCTTAGAAATCAGCTCAGCTTTTTGTGGTGGAGGCTTTGAAAATCCTTTCTGACATCATAATTCTCATTACAGTCTGTATTTTGTGATGCAGGAGTTGTTACAGACGATAACTGGGCTGTGTTTTACACACCGAACTCTACCTGTGCTGTAAAGGGGTCTACAGTCACCATGAGCTGCAGATACACACATCCATCTGATTACAGTGTACAAAAAGCTTTCTGGAGCACAGAGCTGGTTAAAGAAGCAGAGCCTCCTGATGTGGCTTCAGACCCAGCATACAGAAACAGGATTCAGTACATCAGTGATAAACAGGACGACTGCACCCTCAGACTGCATAATATATCAGAACAGGACCAAAGGAGATACTACTTCAGATTTATAACAGATAAACCCGGTGGAAAGTATCAGGGTAAAGATGGAGTTCTGCTCTCTGTTACAGGTGAGCTACATGAGCTGAATAACACACTGTACTTCATTCACTGGTACTCAGGATTCCTCCAGCAGAGCTGTAACGGCCTAACCGGCAGCACAGGGGCAAGGACACACACACACACACACACACACACACACACACACACACACACACACACAGGTACACTTTAGAGCTGTGTTTATTTGGTATTCAGTCTAAACAATAAATAAGTGTTATTTACACCTTTACTGTGCTGCTCCAGTGATGGAGATTTGAATTAAACTACAGATCAGATCTAAGACTCTCTTCTAACACCTTTATTATCAGAGTCTAACAGATGTTTTAACATTGTTATTAATTGAATGTAAGCGACAGTTATGGCTGATCCAGATTAAATTAAAGATGTTCTACATCTACAGACGATACAGAAATATCTTAACTTCATCATAAAGAACTGAACTTCTGTCTCTTGTTAATTTTAGTTATCTAGTAGGCAGTAGGTCTGTGTTTTGGTAGAGATTCAATAACTTATAACAGAAGAAATCATAAAATTCTGTACAGACTGCCCTGAGCTCTTTCCTCTCATTTCTCAGAGCTCAAGCTGGAGGTTCCTGAGAATGTGGTCGCTGGAACTGCAGTAACTCTTACATGTAAAACCACCTGCACACCGACTGATCAAACGTTCACCTGGTACAAAAATGGACAGAAATTAAACCACAATACCAAAAGTCTCTATCTGGAGTCAGTCACTAGAGAGATAGCAGGGAGTTACAGCTGTGCTGTAGGAGATCTTCAGTCTCCTGCTGTTACTCTTAATGTGCAGTGTAAGTACAGATTCATTCATTCACTCTCATAAACTACCAGCACTACAGGATCTCTTGCAGTAAATTTAAATCAATAATCGAGCCACTCTCACTAAACCAGCCACTAGATTGCTCAGGCAGGGTATTTCTAGTGCCGGTCCCAAGATCGGATAAATGGTGAGGGTTGCGTCAGGAAGGGCATCCGGTGTAAAAACATTTGCCAAATCTAGTATGCCAGTTCATAATAATTTCACCATACCGGATCGGTCGCGGCCCGGGTTAACAACGACCGCCACTGGTACTGGTAGCAAACAGGGTACCAGCGGAAATTGGACTACTGTTTTTGCCGAAGACGAAGAGGAGGGGTAAGCGTGTGAGGAGACAGAGAGAAATCAGGAGGGGCAGAATATAGCACTGAGGGTAGCAACCCTAAATGTAAGGACGATGACAGGGAAAGGTAGAGAAGCTGGCTGATATGATGCAGAGGAGAAAGGTCGATGTTTTGTGTGTGCAGGAGACAAAGTGGAAGGGTATCAAGGCTCGATGCATTGGTCCCTGTTCTACCATGGTGTGGATAGGAAGAGAAATGGAGTTGGTGTGGTCCTGAAAGAGGACTATGTAAAGAATGTCGTTGAGGTGATGAAAAGAGCGTGTCAGATAGGATAATATGTCTGAAGCTGGAATTGAGGGTGTAATGGTGAATGTTGTTAGTGGCTATGCACCACAAGTTGGGCTGTGAATTAGAGGAGAAAGAGAGATTCTGGGGGAGTTAGATGAAGTGGTTGAGAGCATTCCAAGGAAGGAGAGACTGGTGATTGGTGCAGATTTTCAATGGTCATGTTGGTGAAGGTAATAAAAGAGATGAGGAAGTGATGGGCAGGTTTGGTGTTAAGGATAGGAACCTAGAAGGACAGATGGTGTGGATTTTGCAAAGAGGATGGAAATGGCTGTGGTTAACACATATTTCCAAAAGAAGGAGGAGCATAGGGTGACTTATAGAGTGGAGGGAGGAGCACACAGGTAGACTACACCCTATGTAGAAGAGGTTGCTTAAAAGAGATTGGTGATTGTAAGGTAGTGGCAGGGGACAGTGTAGCTAGGCAGCATCGGATGGTGGTGTGCAGGATGGCTCTGGTGGTAGTTAGGAAGAGGAAGAGGACAAAGGCCAGAGCAGAGGATCAAATGGTGAATGTTGAGAAAGGAAAGAAGTGTTGTAAGGAGTTCAGAGAGGAGGAGCTGAGAAAGGCTTTGGGTGATAGGAAGGAGAGCTCCCAGACAACTGGGTAGTAGCAGCAACAGTGATTAGACAGACAGGTAGAAAGGTACTACTGGGTGTGTCCCTTCTGGACAGGCAAAGGATGAAAAGGAAACATGGTGGTGGAAACGAGGAAGTGCAGGAGGTTATTCAGGGAAAGAGGTCAGCAAAGAAGAAATGGACAGGGACAGGACTAATGAGAGTAGGCAGGAGTACAAGGAGATGCGGCATAGGGCAAAGAGGGAGGTAGCAAAGGCCAAGCAGAAGGCCTACGATGAGTTATATGAAAGGTTAGACAGTAGGGAAGGAGAGAAGGAGTTGTAATCTGTATCGCTGGCGAGACAGAGAGATAGAGCTGGAAAGGATGTGCAGCAGGTCAGGGTGATCAAGGATAGAAATGGATATGTACTGACAGGTGAGGAGAGGGTGAGGGAAAGATGGAAGGAGTATTTTGAGGAGTTGATGAATGTAGAAAATGAAAGGGAAAGAAGGCTGGATGGTGGTTAGAAATTGTGGAACAGGATGTAGCAAAGATTAGCGAGGAAGAAGTGAGGAAAGCGTTGAAAAGGATGAAGAACGAGAAAGGCAGTGGGACCTTGATGACATACCGGTTGAGGTATGGAAAAGTCTAGGAGAGCTGGGAGTTGGTGTTTTTGACTAGATTATTCAATGAAATTCTGGTGAATGAGAGTATGCCGGAGGAATGGAGGAAAAGTTTGCTTGTACCGATTTTTAAAGCAGAAGGGTGATGTACAGAGTTGTGGCTCTTACAGGGGCATAAAGTTGATGAGCAGCCACACAATGAAGATTTGGAGAGAGAGAGAGTTGTGGAAGCTAGGCTCAGACAGGAGGTGACAGTGTGTGAACAACAGTATGGTTTCATGCCAAGGAAGAGCACCATGGATGCAATTTTTGTTTTGAGACTGCTGATGGAGAAGTATAGAGATGGTCAGAAAGAGCTACAGTGCGTCTTTGTGGATTTGCAGAAAGCTTATGACAGGGTGCCAAGGGAGAAACTGTGGTGGTGTATTGGTACTTTTCTGGGGGCTTCCTCTCCGGATGGCACCTGGAGGGGAGCAAGGTACTCAAACAGTTTCTTGGAAATGTGGCCTCCTTGAGACAAACAGCCTCTAGTAAGCAAACAGCCTCTAGCAAAGCCTCTCAGGCAGATGCCCTCGGGACAAATGCATGAGCCAAAACAGCTGCCCTCGGTGCAAACACAGGAAACTGGTCGGATGCCCTTGGCGCTGGCACAGGTACCGGAACAGACGACCTTGGCACTAGTACAAAAGCAGATGACCTTGGCACTGGCACAGGAACTGGAACGGACCTCAGTGCTGGAACAGGAGCGGGCTACCTCGGCGCTGGCTCGGGAGCGGACAACCTCGGCGCTAGAGTCAGCAAGGATGTCCGTGGCGCGGGAGTCGGCGCTAATGAGCATGGCATGGGAGTGACGTGCGCAGACACCGAACTACCGGACGCTATTGACTCTGTGCTAACTACTGTGCTATCGTGCTCAACTGCGGAGCTAACATGCTTGTACATAGGATTCTCAAGCGCTAGCGACTCAGGTACGGAGCTAGCGTTTTCGGACACCAAGTTACGGGACACCATCGGCTCTAGTACAGAGCTAGTGTGTTCAGACACCAAACTACATGACACTATTGGCTCTTGCACTGGGCTGGCGTGTTCAGACACCAAACTATGTGACGCCATTGGCTCTAGTACGAAGCTAGCGTGTTCAGACACCAAACTACACGATGCTATCGACTCTAGTATGGAGCTAGCATGTTCAGACACCAAACTACACGATGCTATCGGCTCTAGTATGGAGCTAGCTTGTTCAGACACAAGACCACCTGATGCTATCGGCTCTAGTACTGAGCTAGCGTGTTCATACGCTGAGCTTACATGGTTAGACTCCAAGTTGTCAGGCGCTAGTGACTCAGATACTGAGCTACGGGACGCTAACTGCTCAGCTACGAAGCTAGCGCACTCAAAAACGCAGCTAACTGGCTCCAATACCGGGTTAGCAAGCATCAGTGACTCGGGAATTGAGCTACTTGGCGCTGATAGCTCATCTATGAACGGCGTACTCAGTTACGGCGTGGGCGGACCCAAATACTGGGCCACTGAGATTTAACTGCTCAGGTATTGAGCTACGGGGCGCTAACTGCTCATCTACAGAGCTTACAGGCACGGCGTGCTCAGATACGGCATTAGTGGGCTCAAATACTGGGCTACTGAGCATTAACTGCTCAGGTATTGAGCTACAGGGCACTAACTGCTCATCTACGGAGCTTACATACGCGGCATGCTCAGATACGGAGGTAGCGGGCCCAAATATTGGGCTGTGGGATGCAGGCCTGTACCCGGCCAACCCCTTTCTGCAACTCACGAAAGGAGGATCCTGTTGCGCACGGACGAATGGAGTTTCTCGCAGGCGGCTGATGGACCTCGGCCTCGAGCCAGCCTGCGAAGACTCGATGTCTGTAAAACCCCGTGGGGTCCCAAAACAAAACTCTAATTCATCAAAAAATTCCCCCACAGTCCCAGCCTTTAGCACCGGCCAGACATCGTTGGCCCAACATAGAGCCCTGCCCCTCAGGCGAAGAAAGATAAACAACACCCGTGCATACTGAGAAGCAAAGGGAAACGAATCCAGGTAATGGCTACACTGGCCCACAAACTGCTTGCAGTAAACAGGGTTTCCATCGAACCGTTCAGGGAGGCACGGTTCAGTTAGGGAACCTGCCGTCTCCACGGTTGGGCGGGGCATTCTGTCACGACATGGCCTAACGGGCAAGTAGGAGAAGTATGCAGGTTCAATAGTGATGACCATATTTCTTTAATGAACAAGGATATAAGTGGGCTTCACCACAAAGCGCATACACAAACATAAGCGGGCTTTACCGCGAAGTATATGCTTTACTTTAATTTGTACTTGGTTGTAAATGTTGTGTTTTGTGCTGGTACTGTTTCCTGGACTTTGCACTGGCTCATTAATCTTTCATTGTGGATCACTTTCTCCAGTCTCAGCCTCCATCAGTCCCTCTGATGGAATAATGGAGGGAAGTTCAGTGACTCTGACCTGCAGCACTGATGCTAATCCACCTGTGACAGACACCAAGTTTAAGAGAAAAACCAATGGAACACCTTCCATTATGGAAACAGAACGAATCTACACAATTAAGAAGATTAGTTCTGAGGACAGTGGAGAATATTTCTGCAGGGCTCAAAATAACCATGGAAATCGGAGCTCGATTTGTTACGGTTCGCCATATAAAAAATGATGATGAACCGTTAAAACTGAAAAAGAAGGTTTGGGACCCAATTGCAGTTAGCTCCAGATGGTATTAATAAACTGAAATAAAACAAAGAAAATGAAACAATAGATAACTAAATACAAATGAACAAATAACAAAGAATACGCAAGGCTCTGTGTGAGTGAGTGGACCGAGCGAATCTGCTATTCACAAGCACACACACACAGAGCTTTACAGCCGCGCTTAGAAAAAAGGAAGGCGGGGGAAGCAATCAAGAGACCAGCTCATCCACTTTCCCTCACCAAAAATAAAATGAAAGAAAAGGTGCGGATGAAGCTCTATAAAAAAGCAGGGAGACGGGTGAATTCTCAAAAACACGCTGAAGCCAGCGATCGCTTCAAATAACACCGTAGCAAGGATCGGGGCATGAGTGGGGTGCTGGTTGGAAGATGCAACACCTACTACAACTGCCAAATCTCTTAAATAGGCAGAGTAGCAGGTGAAGCAGATCTGTAATTAGGCTGAGTTGCTGACAGACAGCCTGATCACAGAGGCTGCCAGAGGCCCTACCGAGTTAAAATAGACCGATGCTGACCCCTAGTGTCGGTACCCGGTAGGACCTGTGACATCATTACTGTGAATCGTAATGTACTGTGAAAGCTGATCTTTCATTATGCAATTTCTCTACCTTCAGAAAGTTTGTGGATAAGTTACTGTTCTTTCTAAATCTTATAACTGTAAAGAGGATTAATTAGGAAGGAATGTATGAATGTATTCTGATATGGCCATGATAATATTGGGGAAACTGCTGGTAAGAATCATTTGATAAAATTAACCATGAGGACAGCCACACTTTTATGGTTGTGCAGAAACTCCTGTTTAGTGTTTTAGTGCTTTTACTGTTCAAGTTAATTGTTCCTGTCTTGTGTAAAATGTAAGACGGGTACAATTACATTTTGTATGGAATTGTATGACATTATACAATGTCACTGTCTGTACATGAACACCCCTGTAATTTCAGGAATAAAGGCAAGTTAGCTTTTAGCATTATTTCCCATCTCACATATAACTTAATTAATTACATTAAAAAAGTTAATTTTGAATATAAATGCAGTTATTTTTGTTTTAGCTTCTCAGACCTCGAACTTCATGATTATCTTTGTAACTGTTGGAGTTCTCTGTGGGGTTGCAGCTCTTCTGGCTCTGTTTCTCTGTGTGAGGTAAAAAGGTTTTGTTTATTTATTTCTCTTTTTATAAGTGTGTGTTTGCTTTATCAGTTGGCTTATGTCAGACTAATATTAATGAGAATTTTTTGAGAACAGGAGAAAGAGACAGCAGAGAAAGAGGGAGGAGCCTGACTATCAGGTGAGCTGATCTAGAGCTAGGTATGACTGCAGTAATGACCTAGTGATGGGAAATATTGAATCTGTGCTGCTTTTAATCACCGTTTGATCTTTTCTGCTGGTGAATATAATCAAACGTCCGCATTGTCACTTCCGCAATCATCCAGGACTCATGATCAGGGGGTGATGTAATGCTTTTCCTCATTCTCTCTGCAGAATGATGGCGTTCATGTTGATGACCGTACGTACACAGCTCTCAAACCCGTGTCCAGGTCCTCCAATGACGTGTACAGCACACTGACAGTAAGTGTTTTTGGATCACAGACAGCAAACATTCAGAGGCAGAGAGATTCTGGCTTCATTCTGTCTTTCTGTCCCACAGAGCTCTCACCTCAGTCCTCCTGATGATACGTACTCAGCTCTGGATCCTCGCTCCATCTCTGCTGATTATGACACTCTGACCGTGAGTGATAATGTTCATAAAGCTATAAACACTCACAGAGGAGTTATTTCAAGACATTCCCAATAAATGCTGCACTAGGCATTCTTCGCAGATTAAACAACGGGATTTTAGCGCCACCAAATGGACATACATGGAATAATAATGGCGTCTCTGGTAGTTTCAGTAACAGCGATGAACTTGACTCGGTAATCCGACTTGGCACATTTCCACAGAAATTCATACGTTGAATCTTCTCATTTAACAATTTAGTATCACAGAATATGCAGAAATAACCAAAAACACAGACATTAAAGTGTAAATACTAAAGCTACACGTTCACAAAGACGGTGTTTTAACTCAGTTAAAGGATCGATCACTTTTACCGAACAAAGAACACAATAGCTGACTTTGTGTCTCAGACGCAAGCTTAGAAGGCATCAGAGTTAAAAACAGAACAAATTCAGTAACGTCCAAATACTTTAGAAAAAGTTAATGCGTCAGAGGAGCTGAGGAGCAGGTGTGGTGACCAATAATGTGGAGGGGACTCGCTAAATATCAAAAGGTTCCTCATTTAATACAAAACAAAAACCAAATACTATAGCGCAGTGAACAAAAAATATTCAGTAATAACTCACCAGGAGAAATCCTGAACTTCTTAGAAGAAAAAAATCTAAAAAATACACAATTCAAAAATAAATAAAATCGTCAAAGGAGCTGAACTGGTGGTAAAACAACAGCAGCAGCTTTAGAAGACGATTCATCTGAAAATAAGTACATTTCTAAAAGCAGCAGAAATGATTTAATCTATAATATTTATTCATTGTAATCTAGGTAATGTTTAAATCAGCCTTTAGTTACAATTTTCTCCCCAATCAGCTTCACTCTGTGTTTATGGTTGTGTGTTTGTTATCCATCAGTCCCTTTAGCAGGATGTGTGTTGCTCTCTCACAGAGTTGTGTTTCTTTTGCTTCTAGAATGTGAAGAACCAAAACTGAGATGCAGACCATGGTGCCATCTTGATTTCATCTACACTTTAAATGTTTTTTAAAAGTGTGTGTTGTTTTTTATCATGATGTTCACTAACTAAAGGAATATATTGTGTTTGATTTGTTCTTAGAGATAAAAGTGTTGTTAATGTGATACAATACACATTGATAAGAGGCACGAACTCTTGGTGCTGTTACTTATATCCACATTTTAATTAAATGGAATATATGACTAAGCCCTTTAAGTACAGAGTATTTCATGTTCAGCTTTTAGTATTTCTCTAATATGTGTTACCAAACCCTCTAATCATGTCTGTTTGGTTTTGTAACGAATTCCCGTTCTTTCCGTGTTAAACTCGTGACTCATTAGAATAAAAACAAGAATTCCCTGAGGACAAATGGAGCAGCTCCGTGGTTCTGTGGGTGTGACCCTGCTAAAAGCACAGCTCACACACTTCCTGATTGGAACGGGTCCTTCTCCAAATCCACCTCACACTCACTTCCCCTAGACACTGCCCCTAGGAAGAGTCCATCACGTAGGGTCAAGTCAAGTCAAGTCAAGTCAGATCTATTTATACAGTGCTTTTTACAATGGAGCATTGTCTCAAAGCAACTTTACAAGTTTATATTATCTCCTAATAACTACGTCCAATCCCAAATTGAGCAAGCCTAGGGCGACAGTGGCAAGGAAAAACTCCCTGAGTGCAGCTGGGGTAGCAGATGTGATAGTGCGCTTGGTGTGACAACGAGGCAGAAGGATTTTATTTATTAGAGATAGCTCAAATACTAAAAGATAATGATCTGAAATCGAATACACTTTTGGCGGGAAACATCAGGTTATCTATATTGATACCAAATGTTAATATTAGATCTACAAAGTATGATTACACAAGCGGTGGGTTGGTCCCCCATCACATTCTGAGTGAATACCCATGGATTCCTAAGATGAACTCGAAAGCAATTTTAAGTGGATCCTTGCTCATTGTCAAAGTGAATATTGACATCACCTACAATTAAAGCCTTTATCTGTTGACAGTAGTAAGCAGGAAAAAGTTAGTCAAATTCCTGAAGAAATTCTGAATAGGGGACCAGGAGGGCGGTAAATAGTGATACGCTGCAAAGAGTGTGGTTTTGACTTCCATAAGGATGGATCATCCACATTAAGAATCAGTATTTTCAAAAGAATTAGCCTTGTAATGGGAATTTAGTTGTAACCACCTAGCTCTTTTGTCAAAAATTGTGGGCTACGCCTCCCCCCCCGACATTAGGACGAGGGCGATTAG
Organism: Ancistrus triradiatus; assembly: GCA_025084515.1. NCBI lineage: Eukaryota > Metazoa > Chordata > Actinopteri > Siluriformes > Loricariidae > Ancistrus > Ancistrus triradiatus. The sequence continues at coordinate 593,932 of JAJAGP010000065.1, read as the reverse complement.
CATGACTGTATCCAGGATGTGAGGCTTCATTTAAGGCTAAATATTCATCAGGTCTAATCCAAGTCTCAGTGAGACAGAGAGCGTGTAAGCGTTTTTATGATGATCATTTCATTACAATCACTGCTTTGTTGTAAGTGATCTAATGTTAATAATCCTGCTTTACCCCCCCCCCCCCCCCCCCCTAATTAGTTGTTATTTTTCTTTGGCAGCTATCTGTGTTTATACTAATATGAGGTATTAAAACAGACTTTTTGAGAGCGTTTAACGTTTAGAGGGCAGATGTGGGTAACAGACACAGTTTCAATAATGTGGGTTCTGGGAGACGTGCATGGCTACCAGCAGACAGTTGGGTTAAGCCGGTCTGTCTGCTGCCTGACCCCCTGCTCTGGATAGTCAGAACTAACAATCGGAGCCATAAGACTATTGGGGCAATTTTGCAGGAGATTGAGAGCAAGCACCCCTCCCGAGTGGGATGGACACCGTCCCATCCTAAAAGCTAAAAGGCCAGGCTTTACCCTCAAAGTCTGTCCCTTTTGTCTATATAGCCCACGTTGTTTTCAGAGCACCACTGGACAGCCCAGCAGTTCAGCGACCATAACCTGCTGTAGGCTTGGTCACCTCCCCACCTCTCGCCGCATTGGGATGGGGCCAGAGCACACTACACAGCTCGGACATACGCCTTCGCCACTCTAACCACCTCTACAAAATTAGCCTTAGTAACCTCTGAATGACGAAGGCGTATATCATTAGCCCCTACATGAACAACTATCCTAGAGAATCTGCGGCTCTCGAGTTCACTAAGACTCATTACAATGTCCGGCACTCTGGCTCCCGGGATACAGGTAACTCTAATTGCTGGTGTCCCTAAAGGGGTAGCTAGTTTTACGTGTCGTAAAATAGAGTCACCTATGACCAGAGCTCTTTCAACAGGCTGCTCAGTGGGTGCATCACTGAGGAGGGTAAACCTGTCGGACATGTGAACAGGTAAAGGGTGGTGCTCTCGTGGACTAGCCTTACGACTACGTCGCCGTACCGTCACCCACTTGCCCTGCTGCGAGGGCTCTGCCGGGGTGGGGGCACTAACTTCACCTGTGGCATCCAGATCTGCTAAGCTAGGAGCTGAGCTAGCCTTCTCTAATGTCTGGATGCGCGGCTCTAAAACTACAATCTTCTCCGTCAGACTGGCTACAAGCCTACACCTATCACAAGTAAAATTTAAACTAATGACGGAGGAAGAATAGCTAAACATGCCACACTCAGCACAGGAAACAAGTGCAGCAGAAGCCATGTTAGTACAATTAATGAATTAAAGGTACTTAGCTTCGGATGGTGTTGTGGGGTGCACATATGGTTCAGCTGCAGCCGATTGTCCAATGCAATGCTCGATTAAAAACGTCACAAAAAACTAAGTCTCAAAAAAAAAGAAGGTGGGAAAAGGCTATAAAAAAGTTATAAAACACACACACTACTACAAAAGAAGACTCAACTCTGGTAATTAGCTAATGGTTAATTACCGTGGTTAGCGTGGTTTTTAAATTTAAACGTTCCAGCTTTATTTCACTCAGACTAAATAACTGGACTGACATTTTCCAGTTCAGTTCATTCATCCAGAGCAGAGCACGGCAAGAAGAAGATTAAAAACAAACTTTATTAAAACTTTATTATGGAAAGAGAAGTTTGATCACCCCTGCAGCTTTGGTTTGACCTAGTGGAAGTGTCTAGGGGAAGTGAACAAGGGTTGGATTTGGTTGATGCCCTTGAAGATTGTATGATCTGTAACATGCTGTTCAAAAACAAGAAGAAGAAAAAGAAGAAGAAGAAGAAGAAGAAGAATTTGAGAATTTGTGTCCTGATTTTGTGAATTCAGGTGACGTCATCATCTAAACCGAAATCATTCGTCATTACATTTTAGGGCTTTATTTTCAAAAGCTTATAATTTTTAAAGTTGACCATTAGATTACTGACACCAGCAGTGAAGTGACCAGGCTGATTTGTGAAACTTTTCCCAGTCTTAATTCTGTCTGTACGTGGCTCTTCTGAGCTCTCGTGGAAGGCGGACGCACTGCTCCTCGCTCCCTTATCTCTCCTGCTTGGCTTCTTTGTATCTGTCTCGTCTACTCTACTCCGCAGCAAAGCTCATCGAAGTAAAGAACTATGGAATTGGTTAAATGGTCTCTGAATGCTATTAACACCATCTTCTCATCGAGAAGTTCGGGTTCGGGGGAACCCGCATGCCCCGACGGAACACAGATGGCAGGATACGCGATGGACCCGTGGGGGAAGTGGAAAGCCGTGTGCCTGGCACCTCTTTTCGTCGGAGGACATCAAGGATGTTTATCTATTTGGAACTTTGTTCGTGGGGTTTCTGCTGATTGGATTAGGCATTACCCTGCTGTATCGGAAAATTAAAAGAGTTGGGTCAGTTGTCAAAGGGCCCCAGGAACTGCCCAAATTTGATTGAAATGGTGGGCAAAGCTGTTGGAACTCAGACTGCGTCCTCATTCTGGGCAGTAAGCGCTGTATACTGCCACGTTATGCGAACTTTGTACAGACTCTATCTGCGCAAGAATGTGAACTGAAAAGAACAACCGCACTATGGAATCCATCATGGAGAAACCAACGGATTTTGCGAAAGGATTAATCAGCAGATACATACAATTGCTTCTGAGTGTTAAAATTTTCAGAGCTCAGTGAAAAACAAGTTTTTTCCTAGTTTCGTCGGCTTCCCATATCAATCAGCAAACGGCCTTGCTGATAGAAAATTCCTCCAGATGGATCTGTTGCTAAGGACCTACCAGCCCCCCTCCACCCCCCATTGTCCCGAACCTGACCAAACGCCTCCACTCTCTAAAAGCTTTATCTTCCCCAAGGGACGGAGAGACGGGTCTGCAGGGGCGCGCGAAATGGCTGCGCACATGGATGGCTGCTTGAAGTTTTTGAATACTTTTTCCAATGCCCTTATCCCAAACCTGTGGCTAGTGTGCGTGTTTATGTTATGTTTCATGTGCTTGTGTGCTGGAAGGAGTTCTCCTTCTTTCCCCATGTGTTCTTTTTCTTGTTTTCTTCTAAGAATGCATTTCGTTGCCTTGTACTTGTACATGTGTAATGACAATAAATTGAATACAACAACAATAACTACAAAAACTGATAATATAGAGAATCAGCACAGGTTAAAGTTACCCTCCATCAGTTCTGAAAACTATCACAGATATAATTCTGTCCCTAATAGGCAGTTATTTACATACTGGTGTATTATGTGTGTTGGCATTTTCTGATTTGTGAAAGCCTTGTCACACATATAACTTTGTCTATTAAATTGTTGTAATGATATTATTTATACTTTTAGGCATACTCTGATTTGTTCAAACTTTGTTCAAACTATATATATATATATATATATATATATATATATATATATATATATATATATATATATATATATATATATATATATAGATATCAGAAAATGAATATATATATACGTACACCCTGATTGGGGGTTGAAGATGTTTTGGTTACTTTTGAATATTGATGGTGCTTTCACACTCATGGTCGCATGAGACGGACTCTACAACCCGCAGAAGTGGCTCAGGTAGTGCAGCTCATCCATGATGGCACATCAATGCGGGCTGTGGCAGGTTTGCTGTGTCTGTCAGCGTAGTGTATAGAGGCTGGAGGCGCTACCAGGAGACAGGCCAGTACATCAGGAGACGTGGAGGAGGCCGTAGGAGGGCAACAACCCAGCAGCAGGACCGCTACCTCCGCCTTTGTGCAAGGAGGAACAGGAGGATCACTGCCAGAGCCCTGAAAAATAACCTCCAGCAGGCCACAAATGTGCATGTGTCTGCACAAACTCCATGAGGATGGTATGAGGGCCCGACATCCACAGATGGGGGTTGTGCTCACAGCCCAACACCACGCTGGACGCTTGGCATTTGCCAGAGAACACCAGGATTGGCAAATTTGCCACTGGTGCCCTGTGCTCTTCACAGATGAAAGCAGGTTCACACTGAGCACGTGACAGACGTGACAGAGTCTGGAGACGCCGTGGAGAGCGATCTGCTGCCTGCAACATCCTTCAGCATGACCAGTTTGGCAGTGGGTCAGTAATGGTGTGGGGTGGTATTACTTTGGAGGGCCGCACAGCCCTCCATGTGCTCACCAGAGGTAGCCTGACTACCATTAGGTACCAAGATGAGATCCTCAGACCCCTTGTGAGAACATATGCTGGTGCGGTTGACCCTGGGTTCCTCCTAATGCAGGACAATGCTAGACCTCATGTGGCTGGAGTGTGTCAGCAGTTCCTGCAAGATGAAGGCATTGAAGCTATGGACTGGCCCACCCATTCCCCAGACTTGAATCCGATTGAGCACATCTGGGACATCATGTCTCACTCCATCCACCAACGTCACGTTGCACCACAGACTGTCCAGGAGGTGGCGGTTGCTTTAGTCCATGTCTGGGAGGAGATCCCTCTCCTCCGCCACCTCATCAGGAGCATGCCCAGGCGTGGTAGGGAGTTCATACAGGCACGTGGAGGCCACACACAATACTGAGCCTCATTTTGACTTGTTTTAAGGACATTACATCAAAGTTGGATCAGCCTGTAGTGTGTTTTTCCATAATCATTTTTGACTGGACAGAAACCTTAAAGCTCTAATAAGTGACTTTGTTCCAGAGAAAGTGTGTATCTACTGTAAATATTAGTCTGAGGAACTCTCCTCTATAACACTTTGTAACTCCACCAAAGCACGAGTGAAAACCAAAAAAAAGTCCTGGTGCTCCACCAGTTTAGGACAGAAATGAAGTGGTGAGAAAATGCAGCTGCTCAAAGTAGGTGAAAGTGACATTTAGAGAAATCTGTCCCTCCTTCCTGTCTCTCCCCTGGGTGGAAGCTGAAGATGAAAGCTCTCTGAGGTTTGATTTGGACTTTGATGAGGAGACTGAAGATGATCAGGATCAGGAACGGTACTCCAGGATGGATCTCTGTCTTATCAGAAGGTTAGAAGTTATTGCAGCTGTTATTTATTGTAACTGTGGTTACTGTATGTGTGGAGCTTGGTATGTTCTCCCTACATTTGTGTGTGATTCCTTCTACCTCCCAGATCAAATCTTTGTGTGAAGCAGTGTTTTGTGATTGTGCGTTTAGTGATAATGACCAGGATTCCCTGAGCCCCTCTGATGATCATCATTCCATGGACACACCCAACACTTTTGGAGAAAATCTCTTCATCACTGATTACAGGTGAAATTTATCCTGCAGGATCATTTAGAAAAATCCTAAGAAGGAACAAGTGTCAGGAAACAGGAGCAACATGTGACATAAAGCATATGGAGAAACAGGAACCAGGAAACAGGCTCAAAAAATAGGAGTCAGTAAAATAGGGAAGGAGTGAAGAGACCCAGCAAGCAATTGGACAGGAGGGAGGGTTTCTGTAGGACAGCTGTAATTGGGCAGCCTGCTGTGGAAAGGGAAAAGGGTCAGAAAGGGAGTCGTGTCAGGATGAAGAGTGCCGTGAACAGTGCGGTCACTACAGCATCCTGACATGTATGAATTAATCAGCTATCAGGATTAAAGCTTCAGGATCATTTCAACAGGAAAATAAATATTTATGATTCTGTTCATGTTCCACATCAAACTCCATAAATGGACATGTTTGTTACAATAAATCAGCTCCATGATGTTCACACAATTTTTAGATGGTTTGTGATTCATAAATAATTTTCTGACTGATTAGGATTATATTACGCACTTTCATGACAACATCCATTTATTTATTGATTTGTTTAATGATCACACACTGTAGTGTATTATTGATCTGTTTAGTGCAGCACTTACATGCATTTAAACCTTAATAAGGATTAAACTGTAGTTTTTATAACTGTTATAAATTCAGGGAATCAGAGGAAAATAAAGCTATTATGTTATAAATAAACATGAACCCAGTAAAAGATTCATTAAAGCTTTTATCTAATTCAAAGGTTGGAAGATGGTGGAAGGACGTCTGGAGCTTCTGAAGCCCTTCAGCAACCTAGGAGAGGAAGAGAACAAAGCAAAGTGAGATCCAGAAACCAATCCAGCAGCTGGAACTGTGTGTGTGTGTGTGTGTGTGTGTGTGTGTGTGTGTGTGTGTGTGTGTGTGGTAGAGTTTGTTATATCCTGTTACAAATAATAGTCTTTAATCGTATCAATAATTAACACTAGAAAATCAGACCCAAACATTTGTGACTAATTCCTGTGCATTAAATTTGAATTAAACATGTCATATTTCATTTGTTCCCTACAAAGATTAGCTCATTACTATTTATTACAAACTGTAACTTGACCAGGGGTCATTACAATCTTATTTGAATCTCAGCCTTTCAGTCAGGTAAATACTAATAAACTACACAATAGTATCTAACATCATATCTTACATAGTATTTATATATGTTAGACTTTGTACTGCCTTGTTTACTTTTCCTGCAAAATAGGGAATATTTATTATTAACAATAGTTATTGTCAAAAATCAGAGGTTTAAATGTGGATATGAATGGATATTAGTCGTAAATAAAATCTTATCTATAGTTAAAACGCTCTGATTAATGATTGATGTTATTTTTATTTTTAAGATAAATCCTAAACTGAAGCTGATGGTGATGGGAAAGTCTGGAGAAGGAAAAACAAGAAACAGTTTGAAAGCAGAGGATCTTTTCAGAGAACAGGAGAGAAACTTTTTCCAGGACTGACATCAGCACCATGTTGTTCCTGTCAATCACCAGAGTCCAGAACATCTCCTCCATCCTTTTGTGATCCTGCTGCTGATCAGACCCAAGAGATCAGAGTGAAAATGTGAAACGTCCATTCAGGAGAACTTTAGGATCTCTGAAGTTAATCATTTTCACAGGTTAAGGTGTGCTGGAGCAAAATCAACGCAAGGCTACATAATTCCAAATATGGGCTTAATTTGTCTGTTTGTTTTCAGGAGTTAGGATGTGAGTGAAATTATTCCCACTATGGACTGGGGATTTATTTGCTCTCTGCAGGACCCACAAAGACCCTGATAAAGAATGAAGAGGAAGGTGTTATGAAGATCAGGCAGCTCCAAAAACCCGTCCATCATCCAAACATGATAATGGAACCTGTGTAACACATGGACCTGGTGTTTAAGTAAATCCACTGAGCACCAGGAAAGATCGTCTATAAATCCCGTGCAGATTCATTTTCAGTTTGAAATCTTTTATTCTAGTAGCTGACAATAAAACAGATGTTCAGGGAAAATAAAACAATCAGGTTGCAGCAGAAAACAGAACAAAGGTGACAGGCAAAATCTGGAGCCTTTCTAATGATCTGGTAATCATGGTTAATTAAACACTGAAGGCAAAGGCTGCATTTGTTTAGTTGTTTGTAGCTCCAGCTAAAAATTATGAGCTTTCTAAAAAAAAAATTGCTGATCTACCGTTTACTTTCTCAGAAAATACAGTACATGCAATTCCAGCAAATAACCACTAGCTGTCATTAGTCACATGGTATTGGTATCACTCACATGATAATTCTTGTCTGGCGCCGTCTTCTGGTGAAATCTGTAATTGCACCTCTGTTCGTTCATGTCTGCTGTTAAACAATTAACCAGAAATTATAAGACGTGCAATTCCAGCAAACCACCACCAGGTGTCAGAGTCACCACTCACTTTGTTAATCATTGGTCTCGCACTTAACGAAAATGACACCGTATTATTTATTATTAAATCTATTGATAATAATTATAATATGATAAGTATAAATATATTTATAATAAGATCGTTTCATAGACATAAAAATCATCCAAGCTAAACCAGAGGTAATCAGAGACATAAAGTTGTACAAACATCAGGAAACGCCAATTAAAATTTTGATTGTGTGTTCCTAATCCCGTGTGGCTCTGTATATACGTGCACTACCAGAGTGTACGAGGTTAAGTCAAGTCAAGTCAGATTTATTTATATAGCGCTTTTTACAATTTTTCTCAAAGCAACTTTACAAGTTTAGATTATCTCCTAATAACTACGTCCAATCCCAAATTGAGCAAGCCACACAGCTCCTGAGTTGTTTGTAGCTCTCTTGATGAACATTGCTTGTAAAAGGTAGGAAAGTGTTTGCTCTTATTTCTGTATGTTGGCACCCATGAAAAAATGTACTGTGAATTTTCATAGTAAAACTGTGAATTGTTTGACAGTTTTAATGTGAAGTTTCACAGTTTCACCAAGAAGTTCATAGTTCTACTATTAATTTTTGGTTGTATTTTGGCCCCTTCGTGGTTCTACTGTCAAATTTCACAGTATATTTTTTTCCTGTGCAGTATTGTGGTAATTTAAAGTTTAAAGCTGGCATTTATAAACTTATCAGTTCATGCACTTATTGTACAGCTTTGTACATGAAGTACTGAATACATTTTGAATTGATAAATTACTATTTCTAAAGGTTATTAAACTGATCAGTACAGTAATTCTGCTGTATATTTCTGTCCTGTGTTTAACTGTGGAGTTATTACGATGTGGCTTTGGCATTTTGGATCAAGAGAGTGCGTTACGATTCAGTGATTCGATTATTCAGAAGAACTCGTATGATTGAATTGACTCATGCGAATTTTGATTCTTTTGTCCCACCCTTAATACATTTCCCACTCTGTGCAGCTGTGAGAGAGTTACAGATCTCAATATTTGTAGCCGAATCAGTACAACTCTAACCTACAAGTTGCTTGTTAATTAGTAGTTAAAAAGCGTGTTCGATTCGTTCATACTCGTGAATCGATTTCAAAGTTTAAATTAAACGATTCCTCATACAGGACTCGCGTTTCTTTGGTCACCGTGCCCTGTGTGTCTCCGATAGGCTACTTGTAAGTTCACTAGTACTAAGTGAACTATTGATAAATGTCGATGTGCTAAGGGATTTTTTATTCCCTAAACAAAAACTACTAGATATTTTTCAGAAGTTTTTTGTTTCCTGAAAGTACATGACATTAAATAAGATAAGATAAGATAAGATAAAACTTTATTGATCCATTTGGGAGTTTTCCCTCAGGGAAATTAAATAAAAATTGAATATTTTTTATTAACATTAAATATAAATGTGATAAACAATGTTAAGTTGAACACAAACATAATTTCAGATTTACCCTATCATGAAGAAATTTGGAGAAACATTAAAATAAATGTATTTAACTCAATCACATTAATTAATATTGAACCAAGTAGTTCTGCTTTAGCTTTTGACAAATCTAGGTCTCTGAGCGTCTCATTTACTTCTGACTGTGTTATCAGATGAGGAGAAGCAGGTATAAAGGGTTCAACATCTGGATCTGTGTGGTTTTCCACATCTGGTTCATACATTGTAAGCATCTTTATCTGCCTCATCTAAGCTCCATGTCCCTGGTGGCTTTGGTACTGGTAAACTGGCTCCTTGTGGGACTGGTCTCATGGCTGAAGGCAGACTGGCATATTCAGTAGATTTCTAATTTTAGTAGAGAAGCCCCGATACACTGATCAGACAGAAGTAAGAGTTCGTTACCTCATCCTTCTGTTCTCACCATATCACCAGGACTGCAAATGGCATCAGTTTCAGAGTTGCTCTGAGCCACAACTCTCAGGTCGCCTGCACATGTTAGACAACCAATATGAGGAGCTCAGGGTTTTAGGTCTGAAGTAGAGCCGATAGGCTTTCTTAATAACATGTGAATTACATGTAAAACCACCTGCACACCGACTGATCAAATGTGCTCTTGGTACAAAAATGGACAACAATTAAACCACAATACCAAAAGTCTCTATCTGGTGTCAGTCAGTAGAGAGAAAGCAGAGAGTTACAGCTGTGCTGTAGGAGATCCTCAGTCTCCTGCTGTTACTCTTATTGTGCAGTGTAAGTACAGATTCATTCACTCACTCTCATAAACTACCAGCACTAAAGGACTGACAGAGCGTAAACATACATGAGAGCATGAGGCAGAGAGACGAGATGAGAGAAGATATATAAGGAATGATTTGAGATGAAATATGATCATAAGGATGAGCTACATAAAGAAACAGAAATTTGTTTAAAAGACTTATGATGAGTCAAGTCAAGTCAAGTCAGATTTATTTATATAGCGCTTTTTACAATGGAGCATTGTCTCAAAGCAACTTTACAGGTTTAGATTATCTCCTAATAACTACGTCCAATCTCAAATTGAGCAAGCCTAGAGCGACAGTGGCAAGGAAAAACTCCCTAGTTCTAGGAAGAAACCTTGGGAGGACCAAGACTCAAAAAGGGACCCAACCTCCTTGGGCGGCGTAGATGATAAATCTAAGAGCGAACTAAAGTCATGGAGTCAAAGTTTGAATAGAATGTGAAGTATGCACATCGGCATTAAGTGGGCCGGGGTTATGTGATAAATCTAAAAGCGAAACTAAAGTCATGGAGTCATGGTCGAATAAAATGTGAATTATGCACAGTGGAGCTCCATCAGATGTACATCATGTGTAGGGCCGGAAAAACTGCCGGAACACAGCTCGGAGAGAAAAAACAGAAAATGTAATTAGTTATTGATTAAGAGCACAGTGTTTATTAACAATCACTGATGCCATGTCAATCACTGATGCCAAGTGTAGCATGAGACCCCGGCAGCATTAGCTATAGCAGCATAGCTAGAAAGCTAGAAAGAGGAGAACTGGTAGGAAACACAGCCAAGAGGGATCACATGAGACATTGGCAACCCCACGAGCGGCAGAAGACAGCAACCCAACGTCTCTGATCACCATAAGACTCTTTGACTATGAACCCCCAGCTCTGCCCTTATTCTAAGGCAAGGATGCATGAGTCAAGATCACGAGGACCGAAGCCTAGTTCAGCCAGACCGCCCACTTGCATGATTTATGAGTACATGTGTCTTCTATTTAAATGGAACAAATATCAGAAAACTCCCCCAAAGACAGTCCGTGTCTCCATCAGTCCCTCTGGGGAAAAATTGGTGGGTAGTTTGGAGACTCTGACCTTGCGCACTGATGCTAATCCACCTGTGCAGAGCTACACCTGGTTTAAAGAAGGTGAAGACTCACCTGTAGGATCTGGACAGAGCTACAATGTTCTGCAGGCTGGATCATACTACTGTGTAGCTCAGAATAAATACAGAAATCAGACTGCTGCTGCACTTTGCGTTTCTTCAATTGGTAAAACAAGATCCAGCTAAATACAGTGGGGCAAAAAAGCATTTAGTCAGTCACTGATTGTGCAAGTTCTCCGACCTAGAAAGATGAGAGAGCTCTGTAATTTTCATCAAAGGTACACTTCAACTATGAGAGACAAAATGAGAAAAAAATCCAGGAAATCACACTGTAGGATTTTTAAGGAATTTAATTGTAAATCGTGGTGGAAAATAAGTATTTGGTCACTCACAAACAAGCAAGATTTCTGGCTCTCACAGACCTGTAACTTCTTCTTTAAGAAGCTCTTCTGTCCTCCACTCATTACCTGTATTAATGGCACCTGTTTGACCTCTTTATCCGTATAAAAGACACCTGTCCACAGCCTGAAACAGACTCCCAACTCAACCATGGCCAAGACCAAAGAGCTGTCGAAGGACACCAGGAAGAAAATTGTAGACCTGCAGCAGGCTGGGAAGAGTGAATGTACAGTAGGCAAGCAGGTTGGTGTGAATAAATCAACTGTGGGAGCAATTGTAAGAAAATGGAAGACATACAAGACCATTGATAATCTCTGTTGATCTGTGGGTCAAAATGATCATGAGAATGGTGAGCAAAAATCCCAGAACTACACGGACGGACCTGATGAATGACCTGCAGAGAGCTGGGACCAAAGTAACAAAGCTACCATCAGTAACACACTACGCCGAGAGGGACTCAGATCCGGCAGTGCCAGGTGTGCCCCCCTGCTTAAGCCAAAACCTCCTTCCATCAGTGGGAGCATTGAAGATGGAACGTGGCTGGGTCTTCCAGCATGACAATGATCCCAAACAAAATGAAGGAGTGGCTCCGTAAAAAGCATTTCAAGGTCCTGGAGTGGCCTAGCCAGTCTCCAGACCTCAGCCCCTTAGAAAATTTGTGGAGGGAGTTGCCCCAAAACATCACTGCTCTAGATCTGCATGGAGGAATGGGCCAAAATACCAGCTACAGTGTGTGCCAACCTGGTGAAGACTTACAGAAAACGTTTGACCTCGGTCAAGTTACAAAGTATTGAGTTGAACCAAATTTATTGACCAAATACTTATTTTCCACCATAACTTACAATTAAATTCTACAATGTGATTTTCTGGATTTTTTTTCTCATTTTGTCTCTCAAGTGTACCTATGATGAAAATGACAGACCTCTCTCATCTTTCTACATCTACATCTTACATCTACAGCATTTAGCAGACGCCCTTATCCAGAGCGACTTAAAATTCATACATTCTTACAATCCAAGCCATTGTGGGTTAAGGGTCTTGCTCAAGGACCCAACAGTGGCAGCTTGCCAGAGGTGGGATTTGAACCTGGACTTTCTGGTCCATAGTCCAGTACCTTAACCACTAGGCTACCACAGTGCCTTGGGTTCAGGGACCCAACAGCTTGGTAGAGGTGGGATTTGAACCTTGGACCTTCTGATCCATAGGCCAGTACCTTAACCGCTAGGCCACCACAGTCACAGTTTCTAAGTTGGAGAACTTGCTTGCTATATCATTGCCATAAAAAAAGCACCCAGATAGAAGTGTTGTATTACTGCCTTTGCTGTGCAGCGACACACTTCCCCAATTGCTGGTGTGATGATCCAGGGGAGCCATTGCATATGATAGTCAGTCACCGCTAGTAGTGATACGAGGGGCACTAACAACTCAGCGATACATACAGCATTTAGCAGACACCCTTATCCATAGTGACTTACAATTGATACAACCTTACAATTCAAGCATTTGTGGGTTAAGGGCCTTGCTCAAGGGCCCAACAGTGACAGCTTGGCAGAGATGGGATTCGAACCCTGGACCTTCTGGTCCAGAGTCCAGTACATTAACCGCAGGACGACATGTGTTTCTTCTCATGGCAGGGCTTCTAACTGGCATTTTTCAGCAGGATAGTACTCACCCTTCAAGGGTTTCCCAGGAATGTATCACTTCCTTGGCCTGCCTACAGGCCCAGCTGCAACATCTGTGCAAAAAAAGAAGCCACAGGCTTACATACCATACAAAACCTGTATGCCTCCATGCCCAACCCTATCTCATCTTGTATCCAGACTAGAGGCGGCCTAACAGGATAACTAAAGCCTCCTTTCAATTGGTGTTTATTCACTAATAAACTTTTCCCTTTGCTCTATTACTGTAATCAATTACTTATATCATCATTACATTCATACTTATATGCATACTTATACACAAGTTTCATTCGATTCCAACGGAGTCTATTTTCTTTTCTTTTTTTTCTTTTAGGTTCTCAGATCATGATTATCTTTGTAACTGTTGGAGTTCTCTGTGGGGTTGCAGCTCTTCTTCCTCTGTTTCTCTGTGTGAGGTAAAAAGGTTTTGTTTATTTATTTCTCTTTTTATAAGTGTGTTTGCTTTATTGATATACTTTTGATCAGTTTATCAGTTGGCTTATGTCAGACTAATATTAATGAGAATTTTCTGAGAACAGGAGAAAGAGGCAGCAGAGAAAGAGGGAGGAGCCTGACTATCAGGTGAGCTGATCTAGAACTACATATAACTACGTAAACGTCAACATTGTCACTTCTGCAATCATCCAGGACTCACGATCAGGGGGTGATGTAATGCTTTTCCTCGTTCTCTCTGCAGAATGATGGCGTTCATGTTGATGACCGTAAGTACACAGCTCTTGAACCCGTGTCCAGGTCCTCCAATGACGTGTACAGCACACTGGCAGTAAGGGTTTTTGTATCACAGACAGCAAACATTCAGAGGCAGAGAGCTTCTTGCTTCATTCTGTCTTTCTGTCCCACAGAGCTCTCACCTCAGTCCTCCTGATGATACGTACTCAGCTCTGGATCCTCGCTCCATCTCTCCTGATTATGACAACATGTTCATAAAGCTATAAACACTCACAGAGGAGTTATTTCAAGATATTCCCTATAAATACTGCACTAGGCATTTTCACAGATTAAACAGCGGGATATTAGCGCCACCAAATGGAATAATAATGGCGTCTTTGTGGTAGTTTCAGTAACAGCGATGAACTTGACTCGGTAATCCTGCTTGGCACATTTCCACTGAGATTATACGATGAACCTTCTCATTTACCAATTTAGTATCACAGAATAATCAGAAACAACCAAAAACACAGACATTAAAGTGTAAATACTGAAGCCAAACTTAATTAAAGGATCAATCACTTTTACCGAACAAAGAACACGATAGCTGACTGTGTCACAGACTCAAACTTAAGGCATCAGAGTCTAAAACAGAACAAGTTCCGTAACGTCCAAATACTTAAATCAAACTTAATCCGTCAGAGGAGCTGAGGAAACGTGTGGTGACCAACAATGTGGAGGGGACTCGCTAAATATCAAAAGGTTTTTCACTTTAAGATCCTTTTATACAAAACAAGAACTAAATACCATAGAGTAATCAACAAGAAATATTCAGTAATAACTCACCAGGATGAATTCTTAGAAGAAAGCAAGCTAAAAATAAACATTTAAAAAAATAAATAAAATCGCCAAAGGAGCTGACCTGAACAGAACAGCTTTAGATGACGATAAAGCTAAAAATAAGTACAGTTCTAAAAGCAGAAAAAATTATTTAATCTTTAATATTTATTTATTGTAGTCTAGGTAATGTGTAATTCAGACTCTAGTTACAATTATCAATCAGCTTCACTGTGTGTGTTTATGGTTGTGTGTTTGTTCCACATCAGTCCCTTTAGCAGGATGTGTGTTGCTCTCTCACAGAGTTGTGTTTCTTTTTCTTCTAGAATGTGAAGAACCTAAACTGAGATGCTCTCACTCTCTCAACCTCTCTCAATGTCTCAATGTTAAAACTTTTTCTGTAGATCTTACTGGATCATTGGACTCATCTCCACTCTATAAACTACAAGCCCAGGAAAAACTGTATTGTGAAATTTCACAGTAGAACCATAGTGGGCAAATTACCACCAAACTTCATAGCAAAACTGTGAGCTTCATGGTCAAACTGTGAAAGTTCATATTAAAACTGTCAAGCAGTTCACAGTTTTACTATGAAAATTTATAGTACATTTTTTCCTGGGAGGTTACAACAAGATCAGTGTACAGTCACCTAGACTTTCCCCCACCTGAATCTGGCTCTGTCTGAGCTTCTGCTCGATGCTGTTTCTGTTTTTTAGAAGAAGTGTGATACATCACTTTTTCATTTTGGAAAGAATTTCAGGGCAAAGAACACGTGTCATGCCACCATTAGGATGGGATTTTAACTCTCACGTCACTTCTACTCATTTTCTAATAAAATTTTTTTTTAATTTGAAATATAAAATATCACATTCATTAATTAAAAGGTTATACAGACATATTAACACAAACACTTTTTATACATAAATTCAGGCAACACTCATCATAAAACCAAACTCAAGCATTATAAATATTACAGCATTATACATACTCTAAGCTGAACAAAAAGCAAAATGACCTGGCTTACATGAAAAGGTCTAACGTTTAATTGTAACAATGAGTCTTTTTTTTTCTTTTTTTTTTAATAAAAATATATATTCTCTTATATTAATCTTATATCATATTATATGATCTCTAATATTAAATATTATACTAATTTAATTAGTACAAATTTAAGCATCACAATATATAACCATAACTAGCGGTCATAAAACTTTAAAGAATGAAAAAAGTTATAACAAGCTGCTGCATTATAGTAAAAATATCCCTGAGCATTGTGACTAATTCAGAGTACATACAGTCGTATGAAAAAGTTTGGGCACCCCTGATAATTTTCATGATTTTTCTTTATAAATCATTGGTTGTCCAGCTCAGCAATTTCAGGTAAATATATCATATAGCAGATGAACACCGTGATATTTGAGAAGTGAAATTAAGTTTATAGGTTTTACAGAAAGTGTGCAGTAATTATTCAAACAAAATTAGGCAGGTGCATAAATTTGGGCACCCTTGTCATTTGAATACCTTTACACTAATTATGGGAAACACACAAATTTGTTTTGTAAGCTCATTGACCCTTGATCTACATACACAAGTGAATCCAACTATGAGAAAAGGGTTAAGGTGGCCAATTGGAAGTTTTTCTCCTCTTTGCATCTTCTCTGAAGAGTGGCAAACATGGGAGCTCAAAAACAACGCTCCAAATGGCCTAAAAACAAAGGTCGTTCAACATCATGGTCAGGGGAAAGGGAAAAGCTCTCTCAGAGATTTCAGCTGTCAGTTTCCACTGTGGGGAACATAGTGAAGGCAATGGAAGACCACAGGCACAGTTCTAGTTAAGGAACTCCCCGAAGTGGCAGACCAAGAAAAATCTCAGATAGGCAGAGGCGAAGGATGGTGAGAACAGTCATAGTCAAGCCACAGGACCACCTCCAAAGACCCTACAACCTCTTCTTGCTGCAGATGGTGTCACTGTTCATCGTTCAACTAACAGCGCACTTTGCACAAGGAGAGGCTGTATGGGAGAGTAATGCAGAAGAAGCCTTTTCTGCAGACACGCCACAAACAGAGTCACTTGAGGTGTGCTACAGGGATCCCGTGTCATAACATTTGGACAATCCAGCTTCATTTTGGAATAAAGTGCTGTGTACTGATGAAACTAAAATTGAGTTATTTGGACATAACAAGGAGCGGAAAAGGAACACAGCATCCCAAGACAAACACTTGCTACCCACAGTAAAATTTGGTGGCGGTTCCATAATGCCCGCGGGACTGTGTGGCCAGTGCAGGTACTAGGAATCTTGTTAAAATTGAGGGTCGCATGGATTCCAGTTAATATCTCCAGATTCTTAAGAACAATGTTCAAGAATCAGTGACAAAGTTGCACCGAGGCCAACGACCCCAAACCCTGCTCATAATCTACTAAGGCATTCATGCAGAGGAACCAGTACAACGTTCTGGAATGGCCATCTCAGTCCCCAGACATGAATATTACTGAAAATGTGGGCTGTCCATGCTTGGAAACCATCAAAGATGACTGAACTGGAGATGTTTCTAAAGAAGAATGGTCCAAAGCACCTTCAACCAGAATCCAGACTGGAAGCTGTAGGAAGCGTTTAGCGGCTGTTATTTCTAAAAAGGAGGATATACTAAATATTGATGTCATTTTTCTGTTGGGGTGCCCAAATTTATGCACCTGCCTAATTTTGTTTGAATAATTACTGCACACTTTCTGTAAAACCTATAAACTTCATTTCACTTCTCAAATATCACTGTGTTCATCTGCTATATGATATATTTAACTCAAGTTGCTGATCTGAACAACCAATGATTTATAAACTAAAATCATGAAAATGATCAGGGGTGCCCAAACTTTTTCATACGACTGTACACACACCGGCCACTTTATTAGGTACACCTTGTTTGTTTATGGCTTAAATCACCTTTCTTCCTGGTTCTGATGCTCAGTTTCATTCAGCAGCTGGTCTTGATCATGTCTACATGAATAAATAAGTTATTGCCGTGTGATTGGCTGATTACATATTTGTGTTAACGAGCAAATGAACAGGTAAAATAAAGTGGCCGGTGAGTGTATTATTATAATAATAACATATAATAATACAATATAAATGATCATGGTAATTGTTTACTCCCTGTGTTTTACTATCTATTAAACACTAGCAGGTCTAACTGGCATTAAAGTCCCTCTTAACCCTTTCAGTCCTGGTGAGTCACAAAAGCTCTTCATTTGGAATCGCACTGAAAACAGCATTTATAACTGCTGAAAATTTAAGTACTGAAATATTTCGATCCTCTAATCAAATGTATTGCACGGAAATAATTTTTGCTTCAAAAAAATAAATTCAGGACTGACAGGGTTAAATAGAAATAATAAAACGTAAGCTCTGTACAGTATTTGTTTTATGCTTTTACATTTCTAATATTCACCAAATCCAGTTAAAAGTTGATGTGTTTCCATGGGCCGATGTTCGTCCTGAACCGAGGAGAGTGTGTTATTTATCTCACGCTGCTGTAGATCACTGAACAATCTTCAGCTTCGAGAGCAGCAGACCTGCAACGAAAGAGCAAAAAACACACGGAGTTCCACCTGGAGAGCAAGAATTTGGTGACGCTCTGTTATACCAGACACACAACAGAGAGTACAGCCATGCTTTCTGGTGATGACATAAATAAATGGTTCCATGGATTCAGGAGGTTTACACCAAAACACGACACTACCATCAGTATTTCACTTCACAAATCGAGACGATTATTTGCAGTCTTCAGTTGTCCAGAATCTGGAGTGATTCCTGATGTGGTGTTTTGCTGTAGCAGCTCATCTGCCTCAAGTTTAATGTGCATTCAGAGATGCTGTTTTTGATCACCACAGTTCTAAAACATGGTCTGTAGTGTGACTGTGGCCTTTGCCAGCTACAGTAACTCTTTTGCACCATTCTTTATCAGCTTTAGAGACTGTTGTTTGAAAATTACTGTACGATATCATGGTTTATAAAAAATACTTAAACCACCCTGTCTTTAAACAACAGCCATGCCATGGTTACAGTCCCCCCCATTCTGATGTTTGATTAAGATTAACTGAAGCTCTTGACCTGTGTCTGCATGACTGTAGCTGATCCAGTGTGATTCAGCTACATACAGCCAAATGAAAATCAGCAGGATCTAAGCCCTCCCAGTTACCAGCTATGTCACGAATTACACCTATCCCCATGAAAAAAGTTACATTTTTGTGTGGCTCTGTCTTTCACTTTTAAATAAGTCTAATGTTCACTAAAACACATGAACACTATCCATTTATATTAACATTTAAATCACAATTATTATTATTATTATTATTATTATTATTATTATATAAAATATGTTCTCTCTTTAATTTTATTTTTAATTTCTGTTTATTTAAGCCATAACAATAAACTTATTAATGAGGTAACTTTAGTTTAATTCTTAAATGTATCATCTAGGCTGCCTGAGGAGGCCAGGTCCCTTTTTTTTTTGAGTCTTGGTTTTCCTAAGGATTCTTCTTTATAACATTTATGGAGTTTTTCTGTCACTGTCACCCTAGGCTTTCTCAGTTGTGCTGTTGATCTAGATATTTGTAAAGCTGCTTTGAAACAATACTTTTATAAATAAATTTGACTTTGTGGAACTGATGGACAGACCCATGCCTCCTGTGATCCTGAACTGGATTAAGCAGGTGTAGCAAACCTAAGACTACACTTTAATTGGATTAATTTTAATTAAACTTTATTAATTAAAATTATATACATTTATTAATTAATTAAATTAAGAGAAAGGGGCACCACCAAATCGTTTATTATAAATATAAATAATTCACTGGTAGATTTGGAGACCAGTTAAAGAGGGAACAACAAACTTGATCAGTCTAGGTCTGAATAGTGAATTCAAAGTATTTCTCGACCTTGTTGAATGAACTCTCACACCAGGCGGCAAATTCAAAAGGTTTATAAACAAGTTTATTAATTGCAAAACAAGGCAATATCAACAGACTATCTGATGTAATAACGAGTGTATCACAGAGTTAAAATCATAAAATAACGATGAACACATCTATATATCACAGTATGGGAAACAGGGAATAATGGCAAGCGTACATATCACAGTAATTAAAAATCAGAAACCAAGATGACTCTATGTAACTTATCGGTCGAGCAATAATTACGAACGTTGCAATGTTATGAACTAGTTTGTTACGACGTAGTGAGTTATTACTAAACAAATTACATTGAACGTGAATAGTATGGTAGAAGCTACTTAGGCGTGGATAAGTCTATGTTGAAGCGTGGTTTTAAGATGAAAACGCAATGTTATGAGAATCAGGGACCCAGATAAGCCATAACAGCGGTACTTACGTATAGAACGGTCACTATACTAAAACATTAACCAAGTGGATATGAGATACATAACAAATCAGTACATGCACATACGTGTGTTTATAATGGGGGTGCG
The DNA here is from genome assembly GCA_025084515.1 of Ancistrus triradiatus. NCBI lineage: Eukaryota > Metazoa > Chordata > Actinopteri > Siluriformes > Loricariidae > Ancistrus > Ancistrus triradiatus. The sequence continues at coordinate 573,872 of JAJAGP010000065.1, read as the reverse complement.
ATGCGTATCCCCGACCAATTTTCATGGGGTAAATAGTTGCGTATGGGCGCGTTTGGACACATTATGAAGCAAATATCATTTGTTATGCAATAAAAAAGGTTTCGATGAAGATAATCTGTTCCCAGAAAATGTAATGCTTTAATTAAAGAAAACGAACGCTGGAATCCTTTTGGTCGTAAATCTCCAGGGGTGTCTTTCTGGCGCCAGGCCGGCTGCGAAAGAAAGTTGTTAATTTTGCAATAGTCAGAGGAAAATTGAGAAAACTTGGTGGACTGGACCGTTGAAACCCCCTTTAAGATTAGCACATGGACTTAGTTTATGATTGGAAATGTCGAAGGTTGTATATCTGTTTAAACAGAGTCCAATTCCGTTGGTTTCAGAAAGAGTCAACCATTGGAGTCAAACGGTGGGGGTAAGATCCTGTCCAGATGGTGGTCTTTTTGCATTCTGAAATGTCGTAAAGTTTTATGACTTGTTGAAGAGGGTAAAGAAAGGGGGATACGGCTATCACGCTACAGCAGGTATAGAAAATGAATGAATTAATTGAATAGCCTTTATTTTTCTTTTTGATTAAACTCTCAAACACACAAGCACACACTCGGTGCTTTGCATTGTTTTCTGTAGTGACTGCAGCTCTCAGCAGCTACTGAAATATTTTGTTTACAGATGATGAATGAATTCTTTTGGATTTTAGACTAAAGACATTTTGCTTTGGGTGGCCTTACCCATTCATTATGTTCATTTTATTAAAGAAGATGTTTGTTTCATAACCAAAACAATCATGTCACTGCAAAACCTTACCAAACGTTTTGGTAGTGCAGATTTCAGAAGCTCTACAAAGCTAGCTAGTACACGGTTAGTTTTTAATTTCACACACAATGTTTTCAACCTCTGGGGTGCGTTACTTCCAAACAATGGGATCTAACTACTCACCATGTGGCCATGAGGTACTCATCTAAAATGCAGAGGTGTGGCTAAAATGAGGCTCCGCCTACTGACTAAAACAGTTTTTAGTGACATGAAAACGTGGGATAGCATTGTATTTATTGTTTTGATTATTATTTTTTGTCTTATCAAATTTTTTAAATTAATTAAAAATATTTAAAAACTACAAAAACATTTTACGTATTACTCTTTGAAGTTTAGTTTTTGGGAGCGTCCTCACAATAGAAAGCCTAGAAAGGATGATTTTGTATATTGTTGTTACGGTTCGCCATATTAAAACGATGACGAACCGTATTAAGCAAAAATATAAACGGGTTGGGACCCAAATGCAGTTAGCTCCAGTTGGTAATTATAACTGAAATTATATGAATAAATAAAAGCAAATGAAATCAAAGATATAAATAACTAAAAGGAACTAAATAAAAGATACGATTAATAAACAAACTAAATAAACTAAACTGCACGCCATAAGCGTGACGTACTTTAATTCAAAGCACGCTTACGACGTGCCTCCGTTGCGCAATGCGCAGCGTGCAGAACCGATCGGAGCTCCCACAAGCACGTGCAGCTCCACCGCAGTTTAAACACGGTCGCAGGGAAGTGAAGAGGACGCGGTTAGTAAACACTGCGTCCTCTTCAAACACTATCGGGGAATAAATATTCCCGATCGCGGTGAGGGGGTGTGACGGCGAGAGAAGAACGGCTGGGACAAATGGAGGAAGCTGCCGGGGCAGCTCGATAAAAGCAAAAAATAATAAACAAAGGAAACGCTGGCCCTACTCTGACTAAGACCCTAACGTTACCGGGCGCCTCCTAGCGGCCTCACGTCTGAGGGACTTAACTCCCCCAGACTACCTCTATCCCTAGCAAAAGAAATAATAAATAAAGGAAATAAAACAAGCCGTCAGAAACCGGTAATGCAGGCAGCAGCGAACGCGCCAGAACGTTCAAAAAAGCCGGGTGC
>JAJAGP010000065.1:543140-571863 GCA_025084515.1 Ancistrus triradiatus | reverse complement strand
TCATTTACAATCACTGCTTTGTTTGTAAGTGATCTAATGTTAAGTAGTCCTAGCTTTAGTCTAATGTTGTTATTTCTTTGGCAGCTATCTGTGTTTATACTAATGAGGTTATTAAAACAGACTTTTTGAGAGCGTTTACGTTTAGGTGATATGAGGCACAGACTCTTGGTGCTGCTACTTATATCCACATTTTAACCCCGCGTTTCCTGGTTAGGGGTGGGGGGGGTCCAGGCTTATCCCAGGGCTTATCTGGCTATATACCGGAAGGCACCTCTGGGACTCAAAGGTGTTAGAGTGCTGTAACCCCAGAGTGTCTGTTTATGAGTTCTGTATTCAATAAGCTATGATGCAGAGAGGTAACACCGGGCCCAGAGCTCTGTCAGAGGAGAAGCAGAAGCAGAAGGTAAGAAAATGATTCCCACAAACGTCTCTTTCTCTCCAGTGAGCAGATTTCTCTGAGATCAGGCTCCAGCCAGCAGCTCAGGATCTGGGAAACACCTCCAGACCCTCACTGCACCAGATGCTCTCACTCATTCTCACCCTCTCTCACCGTCTCACTCGGACTTAGATTTGGGGGGTTAAAACTTTTTCTGTAATCTTACTGGATCATTGGATTCATCTCCACTCTATAAACTACAAGGTTAAAACGAGATCAGTGTACAGTCACCTAGGCCTTTCCCCACCTGAATCTGGCTCTGTCTGAGCTTCTGCTCGATGCTGTTTGTTTTGTTTAAAAGAAGTGTGATACATCACTTTTAGTTTTCATTTTGGAAAGAATTATAGAGCAAAGAACAAATATCAGGCCACTATTAGGATGGGATTTTAAATTCTTAAGTCATTTCTGCTCATTTTCTGATAAAAAAAATATTTTATTTGAAATTTAAAATAATATCACAATCATTTATTAGAAGGTTATACAGAGAGATTAACACAAACACTTGTTATACATTCAGGTATAATTATATAATTTATATAATTCAGCTAATTCTGTCGTCACAACACCAAATTCAAGCACAAATAAATATAAACTCATACAGCATAATAAATACTCTGAGCTGAATGAAAAGCAAAATGATCTGACTTACATGAAAAGGTCTGTTTAATTGTGACAGTTGTGGATTTTTTTTTTTCATTTTTTTAAAATAAAAATATATAATCTCTTTAAAAATATTAAATATTATACTAATTGAATTAATACAAACTTAAGCATCACAATATAGAACCATAACCAGTGGTCATAAAACTTGGCATTTAAAGAATGAAAAAAGTTATAACAAGCTGCTGCATTATAGTAAAAATATCCCTGAGCATTGTGACTAAATTAATTCAGAGTACATACACACACCGGCCACTTTATTAGGTACACCTTGTTTGTTTGTTTGTTTGTTTTTTAATTTTGCATTGATGTAACAGGAACAAGGAACAGACACACTCACACCGAGCCAATTTAGAACGACCAATTAACCTATTACATGTCTGCATTTTTACCCAGAGAACTGAACTCACTGGATAGTTGCTCTTTTTTAACCATTCTCTCTAAACCCTAGAGGTGGCGCTGTGTGTGAAAATCCCAGTAGATCAGCAGTTTCTGAAATGCTCAGACCAAAAACGATGCCACGTTCAAAGTGACCTAATCACCTTTCTTCCCCGTTCTGATGCTCGGTTTGATTCAGCAGCTCGTCTTGATCATGTCTACATGAATAAATGCATCGAGTTACTGCCGTGTGATTGGCTGATTAGCTATTTGTGTTATCGAGCGATTAAACATGTGTACCTAATAAAGTGGCCGGTGAGTGTATTATAATAATAATAATAATCATAATAATCATAATAATCATGATAATAATAACATATAATAATAAAATATAAATGATCATGTTAATTGTTTACTCACTGTGTTTTAATATCTATTAAACACTAGCAGGTCTAACTGGCATCAAAGTCCCTCTTAACCCTTTCAGTCCTGCTTAGACACAAAAAGCCCCTTCATTTGGAATCGTAATGAAAACAGCATTTCTAAATGCTGAAAATTGAAGTACTGAAATATTCCGATCCTCTAAACAAACGTAATCATTTTTGCTTCATTAAAATAAATTCAGGACTAACAGGGTTAAATAGAAATAATAAAACGGAAGCTCTGTACAGTATTTGTTTTATGCTTTTACATTTCTAATATTCACCAAATCCAGTTAAAAGTTGATGTGTTTCCATGGGCTGATGTTCGTCCTGAACCGAGGAGAGTGTGCTATATTTATCTACACGCCTGCTGTAGATCCCTGAACAATCTTTCAGCTTCGAGAGCAGCGACCTGCACAAAGAAAGAGCAAAAAAAAACAACCACACTGAGTTCCACCGGAGAGCAAGAATTTGGTGACGCTCTGTTATACCAGACACACAACAGAGAGTACAGCCATGCTTTCTGGTGATGACATAAATAAATGGTTCCATGGATTCAGGAGGTTTACACCAAAACCCGACACTACCATCAGTATTTCACTGCACAAATCAAGACGATTATTTCCAGTCTTCAGTTGTCCAGAATCTGGAGTGATTCCTGATGTGGTGTTTTGCTGTAGTAGCTCATCTGCCTCAAGTTTAATGTGCATTCAGAGATGCTGTTTTTGATCACCACAGTTCTAAAACATGGTCTGTAGTGTGACTGTGGCCTTTTCCAGCTACAGTAACTCTTTTGCACCATTCTTTATCAGCTTTAGAGACTGTTGTTTAAAAATTACTGTATGATATCACTGGTTAAAAAAAAATACTTAATCACATTGTAGGATTTTTAAAGAATTTAATTGTAAATCATGGTGGAAAATAAGTATTTGGTCACCAACAAACAAGCAAGATTTCTGGCTCTCAAAGACCTGTACCTTCTTCTTTAAGAAGTTCTTCTGTCCTCCACTCATTACCTGTATTAATGGCACCTGTTTGACCTCGTTATCTGTATAAAAGACACCTGTCCACAGCCTCAAACAGTCAGACTCCAAACTCAACATAATCTACAATAGGCAAGCAGGTAGGTGTGAACCCTCAACCCAACAGAAAATTTGTGGATGGAGTTGAAAGTCCGTGTTGCCCAGCGACAGCCCCAGTGACAGCCCCAAAACATCACTGCTCTAGAGGAGATCTGCATGGAGGAATGGGCCAAAATACCAGCTACAGTGTGTGCCAACCTGGTGAAGACTTACAGGAAACGTCTGACCTCTGTCATTGCCAACAAAGGTTATGTTACAAAGTATGGAGTTGAACTTTTTTTATTGACCAAATACTTATTTTCCACCATAATTTACAATTAAATTCTTTAAAAATCCTACAATATGATTTCCTGGATTTTTTCCTCATTTTGTCTCTTATAGTTGAAGTGTACCTATGATAAATTACAGACCTCTCTCAGCTTTCTAAGTAGGAAAACTTGCACAATCACTGGCTGACTAAATACTTTTTTACTACACTGTATGTCATTCTTCCCGATTTACATTAATTCCCATGAAAAGCAATTACCAGCCATAAAAAAATCTTCTACAACTCCAGAATTTGCTGACTGAGTGGACCAGCTGAAATCCACATCAAAATGAGACCACACATCATATGGTTCTGTTGAATATTAAGCACGATAGCAACTGAATTCCTTAATTGCTTTATCCCTGTATTAACATGATTAAAGACTTAAAATGTATCATGTTATCTGTGATTATTCTGATAGTCCTTCTTGCTCAGTGATTTTCTCTCTTGTATAACCACGTATTTACCGACCCATCTCAGATACCTGTAATTGTAACAGTATAAATTTATAGTCATGTTGCAGGAATCTGAGGAAACGTCCTGCATGTTTCAAATACATTTTAACTTTTATCCCTTCTTTGGGAACTAAGAGTGGGTGTTCTGTTTGAGTGTTTTGTGTTATTGAACGTTTATGTAACTTTCCTCTGTCTGTAACAGCCACAATGTAATAACCTTGCTTACAGTGACTTAGTGACACATGTGAAGGTGAGAATTCAGGATCTGTTCTGAGAGAATTTCTATATACTTACAAACCAATGGGTATATAGGTGAATTTTTCAAACAATTTGCTAAATAACTGGCTCCGCTTTTACTCTCAGTATTTGAGGAATCATTTGCATCTGGTTCACTACCTCTTACTTGCCAAAATGCTGGCTCACAGACTGGAAAATGTTTTACCCTCTATAATACCTACTGATCAAACAGGTTTTATAAAAGAGAGACAGTTATATTTCAGTATGCATCGTTTGCTCAGTATCCTTTATGAACCCACTCCATCTGAGGTTCCAGAGATATTACTTGAGTTATGTGAAGAACACATGATTAAGGGGATATTCATTTGGGGGTTAGAACATAAGGTTTCTATGTATACAGATGATGTGCTTTTATTTTTGCATGAACCCTTGCTCAGCTTACCCAAATCACTGCATTTGTTAAAGTATTTTGGGAAGGTCTCAGGGTATAAAGTTAATTTAGAGAAAGGTGAACTGATGCCCATAAATCAGGCAAATCAGGTGGTTGTACTTAACCAGTTTCCATTCAAATTGTGTACCAAAAAAATTAAATATCTAGGGATTTGGATCACCCATCAGTTTGGAGACCTCTATGATGCCTGTTTTCCCCCTCACATAGCTGGTCTAAAGCATGATCTTGAGCGTTGGAATTTACTTCAGCCCTCCCTGGGAGGTAGGATACATTTTGTTAAAATGGCAGTGTTACCTAAGTTTGTATTTTTGTTTCAAAATCTCCCTATATTTTTAGGAAAATCATTCTTCATAAATATTGATAAAATGATTGTGGAATTTATATGGAATAAGAAAACTCCCAGAATTCGAGAGATTAAGGAGGCATCGTTCATGTGGTAGTTTATCGTTGCCAAACTCAGTTTTACTACCGGGCCTCTAATATTCGGACATGGTTATACTGGATGCACTCCTTAAGTGGTCGGGACGACCCTATGTGGCTACTTTTGGAAAGGGGATCGTGCAGTCTTGTTTCGTTACATGCCTTATTGTGTTACACCGGTATACACCGGTATTACCAAATCTGCAAAAGGTGTGATTGTGTTTGCAACCTTCTTGGCCAGAAGGCTAGTACTGCTTAAGTGGAAGGATAAGTCTCCACCTACTTTCGGTCAATGGATTAAGGATTTGATGTACTATCTGACTCTAGAAAACATTCGTTACACTACGAAATGTGAGGGCTCTAGACTTTTTTAATGTCTGGCAGCCGGTCCTTACTGGTGTGGGAACGTTAGATGGTATGAGTATTATTTGATAAGAATTGTCTGTTTTCTATCTGTACCGTAGGTATGATTACTGATACTAAGCTTAGCTCCCCTTTTTGCCTTTTTTTAAACTTTTATTCCCTGGTTGTAATAATAAAGTGAAACTGTGACAAACTAATGTAAGTGACCAGTGACTTGTGGGTGGGGGGGTTGGGGGGAGGTCTAGGTTGCTTTCTTGTTATGTCGAAAATAATGGAAAACTACAAAATACATTTGACAAAAAAAAGTATACTTTAGGCGTAAGAGTACACAACTAGTTTACATCTAAGTTTTATTTTGTACAGCAGCGACACTATGAGCTGTACTAAAAGCGAACTTATACTGTTGGTTTACTACTTATATTCTTCTCTTCCATGTTTTAAGTTTATGAAAGTGCACTTTTAATTATACTCCCAGTAAACTAATAGTTTAATTATTTTTATACTGTAGACACAGTGAGTGAATGTAATATTTATAATTTACTTCTTCTAGATTATTTATCCATTTTAAAAAGTATACTACTACATTTCTATTTAGGAATCAGTTTTTATACAATTCTACTATACTTTAAGGAGACGTGAAGGTAACACTAACTTGTTTTGGTCCTCCCAAGGTTCTTCCTCATCACATTTAGGGAGTTTCTCCTTGCCACTGCTGCTCTAGGCTTGCTTAATTACTTCTCTGAGCCTATATAGTTGTGAAGCTGCTTTGACACAATACTCTGTTGTAAAGAGGTGCTATATAAATAAATGTGACTTTACTTGTCCTGACTTGACTTGAAATACCAGTGGTTCGACAAATATAAATATTCACAAGATATCCTCAGGATTAAGAACATAATTGTTTTCTTTATAAAACAAAATGTCCACCCCAGACTGTAAGCCATGAATACTGAAACTTTATGTATAAAGAAAGAATGCTTCATTATACTTTTCTCAGTCAAAAGATGAATTACAACCATCTGTGAATGCGATTGGTTTCTCTCACCTGCGGGCAGCACCAGGACGAGTGAACTTGATGCTGGCATACTGAGGCTCCTGAGGTTTTACTGCCACCCTGTCACCATGGGGCTGGATTGTAGCATACGGAATCTCATTATTCGACCCAGATCCAGTGGCTTTCACTGGAGAACTCTTCATCTTCCTGGGTTTGTTGGGTGCCTTTTTGAGAACACTGGCATACTCAACCTCATCATGATTGGATGTCTGGTTATTGGCAGGTCTCGTCTCCACATTGCTGTATACACTCTCCTACGTTGAAAAAGCAAACAGGATATTACAGTGGAGGCAGCAGCCAATCATCCTGCAGATCAACAGTTTTCAGAAATACAAAGAGCCGGTGTAAACAGGTTTCAGCTGCAACCTGAACACAAGATAATTTAGTTGTAGAGTGAATTTACTACACAATCACACAGCTCAGCCATAAGTTTACATTTTTGTGTGGCTCTGTCTTTGGATTTCACTTTTAGGGATGTCTAACGTTCCCTAACAAACATGAACACAATCCATTTACATTTAACATTTAGCAGAAGCTTTCATCAAGCAACTGAGGACCAACAGTGGCAGCTTGTCAGAGGTGGATTCAACACCTTCACCACAGAAGCCACCAGAGTCCTGTTATCCTCTTAACTCAAAGACACAGCACTCAAGCCAGTTAACTTAAATGAATTCTGCTTTGGCTTCAGGCTGTATTTAAAATAAAAAGTAAACACTAATTCCTTTTCAACGTCTGTCACATTGTCAAGAGTTTTGTGGACTTACCTGATTTGGCTTTGCTTCATCAGCTGAATTTCCTCTTCTCCTTCTCCTAAAATGTAAGAATAACATTAAACATGTTCATGTGTCAAAATATTTAAATGAATAAAAAAAAAAACAACTTACCAGATGATTAAACCCACAATGATGGCAATTAGACATACAACTATAACTCCAAGAACTGCAAACAGAACTGCACTCTTATCCCCTGTGTGCAGGCAAATATTAAAGTCTGTTATCCTTATTAAACATTTTTAAAGCTTCAGTCACCATTTTATTTGGCTTGATACCTGTAATTTCATTTGAGGTGACAGAAAGTGCAGCTGCAGTCTGATTTCCATATTTATTCTGAGCTACACAGTAGTACAATCCGGCCTGCAGAACATTGTAGCTCTGTCCAGATCCCACAGGTGAGTCTTCACCTTCTTTAAACCAGGTGTAGCTCTGCACAGGTGGATTAGCATCACTGCTGCAGGTCAGAGTCTCCAAACTACCCTCCACTTTTGCCCCAGAGGGACTGGTGGAGACACTGACTGTCTTTGGGGGATCTATGAAGGAAGACGATGAAGATGTGAGTGTGAAGCGCTGTTACGTTCTTTTGGACATGAGCAGTTCATCACTTACACAGAACAGTTAGAGTCACAGCAGCAGAATATTTCTCTTGGGATTTATAGGAGCACTTGCACTTATAATCTCCACTGTCCTCAGAGCTGATGCTGCTCATGGTGTGGATACTTCCATCTCCTTTAAAGCTGCTCCCCTTATACAATTTACAGTCTTGTACAGGTGGATTAGCATCAGAGCTGCAGGTCAAAGTCACTGAACTTCCCTCCAGTATTTCATCAGAGGGACTGATGGACACCGAGAAATACTTTGGAGGATCTAGAGGTAAAAAGACGTATAAACAGGGATCACCATGTTGCATAGCAAAACAGCACTGTTTTCATTTTCAGGAGGCACAAGACTCATTTTAGAAGAAAGTCACAGAAGGGGGAAGGGCGTTACCATACATGATATATAAGAAGGTATCCAAGACCTTGAACATTTGTAGAAACACCACTGAGAACATTGTACAGAAGTTTACAAGAAGTGTACAAAACTTTGGCACAACAGCACACATGCCTGGCTATGGGGGAACACCCAAAATTATTTCTTCAAGAGCCCTAAATATGTCATCATGATAGCAAAAACCCTTTTCATGCAAAAGACTTACAGGATGACCTGATGAAAAGGCTGGGAAACTTTCAAACTTCTGAATTTAAATCCTGATAATGGCAGACAATATTACCAAAAAGAATCAAAATAAATCAGAATGAGAGGAAATTAATAAATGTGTCTTCCTTTGAACTTGTATTCAATGATAGTACCTGTCATTGTATAGACTTACAAAAAAAGCACATTTAATAATGTTTTGAATTTACTGAATGTGAAGAAATTATATAATGAAAGATCAACTTACACAGGACATTAAGATTCACAGTAATGGAGCGCCGATTTCCAGAATTATTTCCAGTCTCACAGAAATATTCTCCACTGTGCTCAGAACTGATCGTCTTAATTGTGTAGATTCTTCCTGTTTCCATAATGGAAGGAGTTCCTTTGGTGTTTCTCTTAAACCAGGTATACTTGGTTCCTGTCACAGGAGGATTAGCATCAGAGCTGCAGGTCAGAGTCACTGAACTTCCCTCCATTATATCATCAGAGGGACTGATGGAGGCTGACACTGGAGAAAGTGATCCACAATGAAAGATTAATGAGCCAGTGCAAAGTCCAGGAAACAGTACCATCACAAAACACAACATTTACAACCAAATACAAAGTAAAGCTGGAAATAAGAAACGTTAGTAACTGCTGTGTTCTCCTGCACACACTGCTGATGAATCAGAGCAGAACGTTCCACAGGGTTTGTCTCAAATGTTCTCATAATAAGTGTGAATAACGTACCAGGCGTTCTCTTTCAGGAGCTGAACGTGGTTATGATATAATGGAGCTATAATGATGTGCTTCTGGTAATCTCATTCTCTGTATCACTGCAGTGTTTGATAAAAATAACAACTTGGTTTTGTTGTATTAAGTTATCCAGTCTTTAATAAGCTTAGTTATTCTCTCCATGACAGATGTTAGACTTTGGGTCTGGGTGTATGACTTTAGCTTGTGCTTACTCTGCTGTGATCACGGTTCCTGCAGTTAAGTGACTCTTCAGAACAAAACACAAGATCCTAAAACTCTTACTGGAGAGAGGATTCACTGTTTGTAAAAGCCACTGTGTAAGTGCTGCTCAGTTAGCCACAACACAGGGACCCAGTAAAGCTAGGCTAATGCTAGCCAGCTGGCTAAAATAGACTGGAGTGAAAACACAGCCTTTTGTTTTTCTGTGCCTTTGGCACTCAAACTTTTTTTTACTTTATGAAATGTGTGATTTTGTTAATCCGGTTCCTAAACTGTGACTCTTACAGTCTGATAGCCAACATTAGCCAGCTATCTCGCCTTCAGCAGTGTGCTGTTCTTTGTAGCTGAAGAGAGGCTCTAAAGCACTGCAGAGATAAACTACCACATCTGTGATCATCTGAGATTAAAGAACCAAAATATAATCAGCACCATTATCACAGCCAGCTATAACACAAACACAAAAAGCTTCACAACAGGACCAGCTATCACTGCAGCAGCTAAACTTATTAGGCTAGCATGTCTAAAGCTAAAGTCTTCATCATAATGTCAAACAAGGTGTGCATCCTAAAATTACTTTGATAGTTTAGCAAACATAATTAGACAAAATAACACTTTGCTCTCCCATAGCAATCAGAGAGTTTAGAAAAACCTATTAAAAGCTGAGCTGCTTTTATTCCTGACATTCCATAACATCTTAACTGCAGAATATTTCAAACTGACCTTCATCACTGAACAGGTGAATGTATAGATCAGTAAAGGCTTTGTTACTTCCTCTAACTGTACTAACTAAACTATTAAATTATTCTCATGTAACACCTTAAAAACAACTTAATCAGAGTCTAAAGAAGAATCGTTGGTGTTTCTGTTAAAGCTCATAAACCTGACTGTGCTCACAGATAATATTACCAAATTAATCCTGATAAATAAATTAGAATAAATCAGTACATTTATCTTACTTTGAACTTGTAAAATGATAAGACCTGACATTGTATAGACTTACAAACAAGAACATTTAATAATGTTTTAATTTACTGAATGTGAAGAAATTACATAATGAAAGATCAACTTACACAGGACATTGAGATTCACAGGAATGGAGCTCTGATGTCCATGGTTATTTGCAGCCCTGCAGAAATATTCTTCACGGTCCTCAGAGCTGATATTTTTAATTGTGCAGATTCTTCCTGCTCCTTTAAAGGAAGGCGTTCCATCAATTTTTCTCTTAAACCATACATACATGTTGTCTGTCACAGGTGGATTAGCATCAGAGCTGCAGGTCAGAGTCACTGAACTTCCCTCCATTATTTCCCCAGAGGGACTGATGGACACTGAGACTCTCTCTGGAGGATCTGGAGAAAGTGTTCCACAATGAAAGATTAATGAGTTACATGAAGTTATCACAGTTTAATTACAAATAAATAACAGGTATTATAAAGTTAAACAGTTCTACAGTGCAGTCTGTACTAAATTAGATAGGGATGTTCTGTTGGTTTGGCTGTGTTTGTTAGATATAAAGGGAAATGATGACTGAGTGTATGATGTCAGAAACATTAAGTACTGCACTGAATGGTCCTGTAAGGAAAAGTCACCACTGATAATGACCTACATTAATCCAATGCATTATAGATGATTAGTGAAAGTGGCTCGATTATTGCTTTAAATTTACTGCAAGAGATCCTGTAGTGCTGGTAGTTTATGAGAGTGAATGAATGAATCTGTACTTACACTGCACATTAAGAGTAACAGCAGGAGACTGAAGATCTCCTACAGCACAGCTGTAACTCTCTCTACCGACTGACTCCAGATAGAGACTTTTGGTGTTGTGGTTTAATTTCTGTCCATTTTTGTACCAGATGAACGTTTGATCAGTCGGTGTGCAGGTGGTTTTACATGTAAGAGTTACTGGAGTTCCAGCGACCACATTCTCAGGAACCTCCACCCTGAGCTCTGAGAAATGAGAGGAAAGAGGAGAAAACATTCAGTGAGTGCAGTCTGTGCAGAATGTTATCCTTTCTTCAGTTGTAAATTAATGAATCTCTAACAAAACATAGACTAGAAGTTAGAGACACCAGTATCATTCTTTACTATGAAGGTAAGATGTTTCTGTATCATCTGTAAATGTAGAAAATATTTAATTTAATCTGGATCAGCCATCGCCGTCACTAACTGTTAAACTCTGATAATAAAAGTGTTAGAAGTGTCTGGGGCCGTATTCAAAAAGAATCCTCTTAGAGAGCTCCTAACGTAGCTTAAAGCAGTGTTTCTCAATCCTGGTCCTGGCGCTCCACCGCTCTGCATGTTTTAGTGTTTTCCTGCTCCCAACACATCTGACCCAACCACTCAGCTCATTAACAAGCCCTTTATTGAGTTAAAATGGGTGTGTTTGAACAGGAGAAGCAATAAAGGTGCAGATGGGTGGTGCGGCAGGACCAGATTGAGAAACACTGGCTTACAGCTAGGAGTTTAAGCTTCAGATTGAGAAGTGATCTGAGAGCCACTCTGTGAAAGGAGAACACAAAAATCTTTATCTCAGTGAGGAGGCGGGGTTACCCCGGTTGTTAGGTATGACTCAGCCTTTGAAATTACAGGCATAGGCTGTTTTTTTATATTTTACACTAATCTCACACACATGTTTATTTGCTTATTGTGTGTGTGTGTGTGTCCTTGCCCCTGTGCTGCCAGTTAGGCCATTACAGCTCTGCTGGAGGAATCCTGAGTACCAGTGAATGAAGTACAGTGTGTTATTCAGCTCATGTAGCTCACCTGTAACAGAGAGCAGAACTCCATCTGTACCCTGATACTTTCCATCGGGATGATCTGTTATAAATATGAAGTAGTATCTCCTTTGGTCCTGTTCTGATACTTTATGCAGTCTGAGGGTGCAGTCGTTCTGTTTATCACTGATGTACTGAATCCTGTTTCTGTATGCTGGGTCTGAAGCCAGATCAGGAGGCTCTCCTATTGTAGCCAGCTCTGTGCTCCAGAAAGCTTTTTGTACTCTGTGATCAGATGGATGTGTGTATCTGCAGATCATGGTGACTGTAGATCCCTTTAGAGCACAGGTAGAGTTCTGTGTGTAAAACACCCCCCAGTCATCGTCTGTAACAACTCCTGCATCACAAAATACAGACTGTTATAAGAATTATGATGTCAGAAAGGATGTTCAAAGCCTCCACCTCAAAAATCTGAGCTTATTTCTAAGAAAAGCACAAAGTGTGAAGCAGCACATGATTTACAGCACTAGAGCGGTTTGTGAGCTAAGACTCTGCCCAAAAGCAGAACTGCTTACACTGCACATAAACCCAGTGCACTGTGAGAGGACGCATGGAAATGGGTTCAGTATGTAGGTACCGTCTAAAGGAAATTACTTCTTTTAATTTAGAAATTCAATAAAACTTCATTTTTATCAGAGGAACCCAGAGTTTGTTTAAGACTGTACTCGTGGGTAAAATATTGCAGTGTGTATTTTGAACTGAGGATGTAAGAGAATGTGACAGACCTGAAATCAGGAGCAGAACGATCACAGAACCCAGAGAAAGCTTCCTGAGTGACATCATCAGCCTGCAGGGAAACAGAATACAGCTCATTTTAATGCTTTAAATCTGTTTGTATGTGTATGAATTATAGAGGAAGGGCTTCGAGTTTACATTTACATTTAGAGCATTTAGCAGACACTCTTATCCAGAGCGACTTACAGTTCAGGAACTATTTCATTCAGTCACATGGTCATAGAACAAAGACTGAAACCTGTACAGCAACCATGTTCACCCCATATGGATCAAAATAGAGAAAAAGTTCAGTCAGAGTTTTTAAAACTTTTTAAAATCTGTCTTTTCTTCCCCCCCAGAATCTTTCTTGTTCTGTTCACCCACTAATCAATTACAAGGTACATCTCCTCGTTTCTACACTCAGTGTCCATTTTATCAGCTCCACTTACCATATACATATACAATTACAGACTGTAGTCCATCTGTTTCTCTACATACTTTGTTTGTTGATTTTGACCCAAAATGTTCTGCAAAGTTTGCAGGGAAGATCCTAACAAGTGAGACAAAAGTGTTTCTTTTTCTTGGAACTACAGTGGTGCTTGAAAGTTTGTGAACCCTTTTCTATATTTCTGCATAAATGTGACTGAAAACATCATCAGATTTTCTCACAAGTCCTAAAAGTAGATAGAGAGAACCCAGTTAAACAAATGAGACAAAAATATTATACCTGGTCATTTATTCATGGAGGAAAATGATCCAATATTACATATTAGTGAGTGGCAAAAGTATGTGAGCCTTTGCTTTCCGTATCTGGTGTAACTGCAGATACTGAAAGCATAACTGCAGCTAAACGTTTCCTGTAACGGCTTGGAGGAACTTTAGCCCATTCCTCCGTACAGAACAGCTTCAGCTCTGGGATGTTGGTGGGTTTCCTCACATTAGCTGCTCGCTTCAGGTCCTTCCACAGCATTTCCATTGGATTAAGGTCAGGACTTCGACTCGGCTATTCAAAAACTTTATTCTTCTTTAACCATTCTTTGGTAGAACGGCTTGTGTGCTTAGGGTCGGTGTCTTGCTGCATGACCCACCTTCTCTTGAGATTCAGTTCATGGACAGATGTCCTGACATTTTCCTTTAGAATTCTCTGATATCATTCAGAATTCATTGTTCCATCAGTGATGGCAAGCCGTCCTGCCCAGATGCAGCAAAACAGGCCCAAACCATGATACTACCACCACCATGTTTCACAGATGGGATAAGGTTCTTATGCTGCTGGAATGCAGTGTTTTCCTTTTCTTCTCCAAAACATAACCACTTTTTCTTCTAAACCAACAGATCTATTTTTGGTCTCATCCGTCCACAAAACATTCTTCCAAAATAGCCTTCTGGCTCGTCCACGTGATCTTTAGCAAACTGCAGATGAGCAGCAATGTTCTTTTTGGAGAGCAGTGGCTTTCTCCTTGCAACCCTGCCATGCACACCATTGTTGTTCAGTGTTCTTCTGATGGTGGACTCATGAACATTAACATTAGCCAATGTGAGAGAGGCCTTCAGTTGCTTAGAAGTTACCCTGGGGTCCTTTGTGACCTCGCCAACTATTACACACCTTGCTCTTGGAGTGATCTTTGTTGGACTTTGTAACAATGGTCTTGAATTTCCTCCATTTGTACACAATCTGTCTGACTGTGAATTGGTGGAGTCAAACTCTTTAGAGATGGTTTCGTAACCTTTTCCAGACTGATGAGCATCAATAACTCTTTTTCTGAGGTCCTCAGAAATCTCCTTTGTTCGTACCATGATGCACTTCCACAAAAATGCTGTGAAGAGCAGACTTTGATAGATCCCTGTTCTTTAAATAAAACAGGGTGCCCACTCACTATCATTTTCCTCAATAAATAAATGACCAAGTCTAATATTTTTGTCTCATTTTATTTAACTGGGTTCTCTTTATCTACTTTTAGGACTTGTGTGAAAATCTGATGATGTTTTAGGTCATATTTATGCAGAAATATGTAAAATTCTAAAGAGTTCACAAACTATCAATCTGACCAAGTCACAATGGCATATCACACGGTTAAAAGAGAAAGAGCTTTCAAAGACTATCCATTATACATGCATTCATCCATATAAACGCAAATGATAACATTATGATAATTTGAGCAGTTTTATTTATAAGATCTGTGAAAGAAAATAAAGAAAGAAAATAATTTAAAGTACAGTATATTGTGAGAAATTAATTTAAGAATAAATAACTTTAATTAAATATATTTTCTTATATGTGCTTATTTACATGGGAATAACACTTTAAAATACAAAGATTTGTTCGGGACAGTGAATATTTGGTTTGGGGCAGTTTTTCTTTCTACTACTCTGGAGAATTTATGGGACCAGCTGGGACACCAGCTTCAGAAAACTACAAGTGTGGAGGATCTACAGACCCAGCTGTGTGCAAATGTGTAATAGAGGCATGTCTAGCAGAAACGATCTCTCACCAAGAAGTACACTAATCAAAAGTAGCCTCTGAGAGCCTTTTTATAGGGCTGCGCTATAGGGCAAGCATTTTACACGCTCTTGTGGCAAGACCCAGTGTCTAATCAGACCACACCTGTAACACCAAGGTGTTGCTCGTACTAGTCATTCAGATATGAATTAGATGTATATAAGACAGATTTTTATTTCCTACTATAATTCTTAAGACTTCAGCCGCTAAAGCATAAGGTCATTGACTGGATGGACGTTAAATGGCACAGAACTGTACGAGTGTAAAGGAAGTGTTTAGCTTGTCAATATTTACATATGCCTATATAAACATAATCTAAATGTTATACACTCTACGGGCACTGGAAAACACCTTGAGAAGACACAGGGCTGTTGTGTGGACACATCCACCAGCGCAGATCTGGTGCGATGCTTTTGTTCCTGCATGGCTTCAGCAACGAGCAGTTCATGAGCAAATTTCAGGGGTCATGGGAGTCCTTTAACTCAAAAAAAGAGAAAACTGCTGTTTGTGTAAACCTGTGACTAAAGAGACTGCGAACTGCTTTGCTAGAGTATTTGAACTGTGATGAAATAAGCAGAATAGTGCTGTATAGTATCTGTATTTGTAAACAAATAATCTGTTTTAAAGTTAAAACGTTAAAAGTGTATTGGTTTGTTTTGGCATTCAACTATATACCACTTGTTTATTAACAGAAAGCATGAACTACATAAATAATTGTTTATGTGTTTTACTTTTTCTGACATTTACCCACCCTGTTCTGTTAATGTTTTGTTGCTGGGGGGCAGATTATTTGAAGTTTAACAATACACACCTAGGAAAAAATGTACTGTGAATGTTCATAGTAAAAGTGTGAACTTTCAGTTTGACCATGAAGTTCACAGTTCTACTATGAATTGTTCATGGTAATTTGGCCACTTCATGGTTCTACTGTCAAATTTCACAGTACATTTTTTCCTGGGCAACCGTAGTAGCAATGTTGTTTATTAAAAAATGAATGTTTTCAGAAATAACATTTCTATACAGGACACTAAAAAGTTTCAAGAGAAATAGAGCAAATGACTGCATGAAATACGCGTAATTAAACACACAGTCTAACTAATTCCGCGAACAGCTTTTATTTTCCTTTGCTGATTTCCAGCTTCTCTTAAAACTCCGGATTTGACCCAAAAATGAACGAACACCGCATTTCGTCAGCACACCACTGAACGGTCTTCCTAGTCTTGGCCATTTTGCCTTCTTTTTCCTTTACAATTTGACCACGCCCATCGATGTCTTAACGGAACCCACCCTCCTTCTGTTCAACCCGAGAACGAACTTTTCTGATTATGAACCAGTTTTTTATTGGAAATGCACGGAACGTTTAAAATGTCAAAAATTAGGTGCGCGAACCGGACCCCTTTCCCTTTCCTTCTTGGTCGTACAGGGCTAACGGGTTCGGTGACGGGAGAAACGCGAGCGATTTCTTCTTTTTTAGCAATCGAGTCATTTAATCTTTAGAATTGATTCACAAGCACGAACGAATCGAACACGTTTATAAGTACGAATTAAAACGCAATAAGGCTTAGTTTAGAGTTGTACTGTTTAGACTACAAATATTTGGATCTGTAACTCCCTCACTGCTACAGAGAGTGGGGAATGTATTTAGGGGTGAAACGACGGAATCAGAATTCGCATGAGTCGATTCAATCATACGAGTTCTTTTGAAGAATCGAATCACTGAGTCGTAACGAACCAAAATGCCAAAGCCACATCCTAATAACTCCACAGTTAAACACAGGACAGAAATATACAGCAGAATTACTGTACTGATCAGTATAACAACCTTTAAAAATATTAATTTATAAATTCAAAATGTATTCAGTAGTTCATATAGACCTGATATTAGTACTCATGTCCAATGGGCTCCATCAGGTAATCACACTAAAGCCTAAATGCATTTAAATAACAGAGTCATACTGCATGTTTTGTGGTAAAAATGTACAAGGCTGAACAATAACTGATCAAACAACAAGTTAGAAATACACAATCTCATAAGTTTATGAATGGCAGCTCTAAGCTCTATAAATTACCAAAACACCACCAACATACAGAAATAAGAGCAAACACTTTCCTACCTTTTACAAGCAATGTTCATCAAGAAAGCTACAAACAACACTGGAGGTGTGTGTGTGTGTGTGTGTGTGTGAGAGTTTGTTAAAATGTGCTACTGACGAAACAGTTGCGGCTAAAATATAATAACACAAAGTTCCTCTTTTTTTCTGCTGAATTAGTTCTGTCCTCCTCAAAAGCACGAAAGCACTCGAGTAACCCTCTTCATCTGTAATCTGTACTTAAGACTCTTCCTGAAAATGATCAAACTTAATGAACAGCTAATGTGAAGGGTGTCTGGCTAATTGTATATGATTGTTTTTACATGATGAGTGAACAGCTTCTCTCAGACAGGAAGTTCGCTTCATGTCACACAGCCTTTATCCTATAAATAGGCTACCGTTAATAACCCTCCTTCTTCTCTTTTTCTAAGGTAAAGCTGGGTCCTCACTTCTCTTCCGTCCGTACCCTCAGCACCGGCTCGACCCAGGGCTGTGTGCTGAGCCCACTTCTCTACTCACTCTACACATCCGACTGCAGTCCTGCCCACCCAGAGAACATCATTGTGAAATTTGCTGATGACACAACGGTGGTGGGACAGATAACAGGGGGTGACGAGGCGGCGTGCAGAGATGAGGTCCTGAAACTTGCGGAGTGGAGTGCAGCTAACAGCTTGGCACTAAATATCACCAAGACTAAAGAACTCATCCTGGACTTCCGGCGAAACAGGGACGCCCCTGCCCCTCAGTACATCAACGACGAACGTGTGGAGCGAGTGGAATCGTTTAAATTCCTCGGTGTACACATCTCTGCAGACCTCTCCTGGACCGTCAACACCTCTGCACTGGTCAAGAAGGCCCAGCAGCGGGTACACTTCCTGAGGGTACTCAGGAAGGAGCAACTACACACAAGCCTGCTGGTGACCTTCTACCGTTCCACCATCGAGAGCCTGCTGACCTATGCTGTGTCAGTGTGGCACTCCAGCTGGACAGAAGCTGACAGAAGAAGACTGCAGAGGGTGACCAACACTGCGGAAAAAATCATTGGCTGCTCTTTGCCTTCCATAGCCTACATCTATAACTCCCGCTGTCTCAGCAGAGCCAGGAACATTCTCAAGGACAATACCCACCCTGGCTTCCACCTCTTCAACCTGTTGCCTTCTGGTAGGCGCTATAGGTCCATACCGGCCAAAACAAACAAGTCAGGGACAGCTTCTTTCCCAACGCCATCACGATGCTAAACGGGAATCTGCACTACTGACATATTACACAGTACAGTAACATTTTTGCACATTTTTGCACAGCAGTCTTAGTTTTTCTTAGTTTTTTCTATTTATGCTGTGTGCACTTTAAGGAGCAGCTTCCAATCTCGTTGTACTATGTATACTGTGTATGCGGCGTATAATGACAATAAAGGCTTTCTATTCTATTCTATTCTTTTTTTTTAATCACTGACCTACCCTTTAATTACCCCGAAAATACAGAAAGTACATGCAATTCCAGCAAACCACCACCAGGTGTCACCTAACCTGACAGTATTATAATATACTTATTTGTCTGTAATTGCACCTCTGTTATTTTCACGCTCCCTAAAGTTCTGCTGATCTTAAGTTTATTCTTTGAATTAATTTACATTTGCAACTGCTTAAAGGTCAGAACATATTTTATGTTTATGTCTACATATTATATATAACAGCATTTTTGTTTTCATTTGTTTTTTGTTTTTATCTCTATTCATTTACTTTTCTATATCGTGCTTGAAAGATGTAGCTTAAAAAATTTAGCTTACGTATTTGCGTCATTATACTTTCATACTCTTATTTATTTCTTATATTTACATCTATATCTATACATATTTATATATTATTCATATCTTATACTCTTTATTGTGTTTACTATGTGTGCTTGCAGTTACATTACCTGTGTAAGTGTGTAATTTAAGACGTAATGCAGATTTATGCTCACAAATCTGGTTTTTGATTTTAGCAAATACACTTCAGTTCCAACTTTTCTGTAGCCTAAAACCGTTAAGTGATGAATCTGGCAACCCGGTGTTTTCGGTGTTATCATGGCAACCCTGTACAGGAGGTGGGTTTGATTTCAGTAGCTGACAGTGAAAGCTTCCGTCTCTCCTGAGCGTTTCGCCTTTTCAACACGAATAATAAAACTTTTGCAGTCATGTCGAACAATAATGCATCCAGCACTAGTCTGGCCGTCGCTCACAAAGCTGTTAAACAACTGCGACTGGAGGCCAGCGTCCGCCGAATTCACGTAAGTACCGAAAAACAATCGAATAAAAGTTATGTGCCGTGTCCCCAATGGCGTCTTGTTCCCTATATACGTGCACTACTTAGGGGTTTAGCGTAATGGCTTCTGCGTCCTACTTAGTGCACGTTGAATCCTGAATGCAGCCGTTTGAGATTCCGACAAAGGCGTTAAACACCCAGATGCTAACTAGTTAGCCTTAGCTCTATAACGACCATTATCGAAATAGATTATTAACTGTATTATTGTTAAATTTAAGCGCATTTGAAGGAGCGAACTGTGGCTAAGAAAGTGTTTTACCAGTAATAACACACTTTTATTATGTTGTAACTAAGAAAACCAGATAAACGGTTAAAAATGGTACTTAAAGGGATTGTCTGTTCCCTGTACTGCATACTAGCGTACTAAATAGTATGTAACGTTAGTAGACGACCAGTGATGGCGCTGTTATTGTTTTACATACTGCTTAGTAGGTTAGTATGCAGCTTTGGGACGTCGACCGCTGTTGTTTACTTTTCTTACTAAATGAAAAACGACATAATTAAGGCTCACTTTATTTGTTTATTACGAATTAAGCACTTTAGTATTGACAGGTTAGAGAGTGTTTAGGTCTGTGTATTAAATGGAACATCTTGTTATTATGTTGTAATACTGTGTTAATACTTTATTAGTACAAGTACTAAGCATATCTTATCAGTAATATAATATACAGGGAGAGTGCTTTAGTTGGAAATGTATTCCTTCACATGTCTAAACCTTGTAATAAAACATTTACATTTACAGCATTTAGCAGACGCCCTTATCCAGAGCGACTTACAATTGATTCAGTCTTACAATCCAAGCAATTGTGGATTAAGGGCCTTACTCAAGGACCCAACAGTGAAAGCGTGGCAGATGCGGGATTTGAACCCTGGACCTTCTGGTCCATAGTCCAGTACCTTAACTGCTAGGCTACCACAGTAAAAATAAGGCCAGTCGTTACTCACAGGTCTCATCATTGACGTTACTTATAATAATATAATATAATATTATTCTTTTTACTGTTTTATATATTTCTCAGACGTCTCTGTAAATTACTGCACTCAAAGTGTAAGAAGTGATAGAAAATATATAAGCACTGAAATAAGATAGAAATGTAATCCTGTACATAATAATACAATAAGAATTATTTTTAGGTGTGTTTTCTAAGTATTTAACAATAATAATCTCTGAAGGAATCATGTGTCAGCTTTAGTAGTGACCATGCTAGATCTCCAGCCTTTACAATCAGAGTCGGTAATTAAAACTCTGGGACTTGGCTTTAGAAGTGAGAGGACGTCGGGAGTCTTTTCATGAAGTATCTTGGAGACGGGACACTGTTTCTCGGCTCCAAAGCCCTGGTTCTTCACAACTGAATACAGACGTAAATCCCTGATGATAAAAGTCGTGACAGAGTTTGTAATTCGCTTCATTCTTTCAGCTTTGGGTGGAAGCTTTCACATCGCTTGTTCGTCTCTGAGTCTGTTATGTGACGCCACAGACTGTCCGGTAGTGATGGACCGATTGATCAGTCAGGCCATTAATGGGGCCGATTAATGCCATTATGGAATAATCAGCTTTGGCCGATATCTGCACTTATGGACAGAAAAACTTTGTTTTTGCATTAGAACCTGCAGCTCATAAACTGGGACTAAAACTGGGAGACTAAAAACAAAGAGATGCTGAAATGCATTGAGGGTTCGGTCATTTAGAAGAAGATGAAAACTTTGCTTCCAGCATTACAACTCGCTGCTCTTAACTGGAACTGGGATTAAAAACAAAAATATTCTGCTACCATGTGCTCTCCTCTAACACAGTGTTTTTAGGGGGGAGGGATTGCAAGTATTTATACATTTCCTTTTTTTTTAACCTGGAAAGAATGTGATACTGTTAGCTGATAATAAATATTGTGGTTAAGAGCAATAAAACTAAAAGACAGAGTGCAAACAGAGACAATGTATTTATAGCTTAAATAAACGTTCATTTACCAATTCAGCAGTTTTGTCTCTCGTTTGTTGCAAAAAAAATGTGATATTGGCCTCCTATATCGGCTGCCGGTCACCCCGCTCTCTAAATATCGGCTAAAATCCCACATCGGTCACCCACTACTGTCCCGGCGGCGCTGCACTTGCGTGCTTACGAGTTCTGCCATTTGTGTTCTGTCAACATTAGTTTATCAGTTAACATAAAAATAGATTTTTGACATTTGTGAATCGATTCAGCATTGTGATTCATCTAGAAGTTGATTCCTCCCACCCCTAACGTTCAGTTCGATGGACATTGTTTTTCAGGTTTCTCAGGCAGCTACAGAACTGAAGAATTTCTGTCTCCAGAACGCGCATAAGGACCCGCTGCTGATGGGCGTCCCGTCCGGGGACAACCCCTTCCGTCCTCCCAAATCCTGTGGCCTGCTCTGAGGTACCACAAACCCCTCTCTGTAATATTTCTGTTACTCGCATCATTCTGATTATTCCTAATAACCGAGAGCGAGTGCTGTCCTCTACAGGTGACGATCGATGGGTGGTGAAATTGGTTACCTGAGGACTTCCTGGATTTCCCCCACACACCCCCACCCACCCACACACACCCACACACACTTCAATTTACCGCTTAATTCTTGCTGGATGTTTGTCTGATCTAACAGCGTGTACGATCCGCTCATAACTGTGTGTTTACATCCTGACTGAACGGCCCATTTTCTGCTCCAAACAGCTTACAGATCTTCAGCTACTAATACTAATAATAGTAAAGGAAAAAGGTGCACGTCGATGCTCTGTTACGGACCTTATGTGCCGATCTAACGTTACTGGAACTGAAGTTCTGCTCAGTTCAGGTAAATGATGATGATGGTGATGATGGCAGGAAGCTTGAATGTAATGAAGACATGAAGTGGAGCATGTGAAGCAGGATTGCACTCTTACCTCTCACTAAGGCCTTCCTTTTTATTTGCACCAGCAGGAAACTCCTGCACACTGATCTAAAGCCTCGAGTAAAGTGACACTAAGCTAGCTACCCACAGATTTACTTCACAGTCCTGCCTTATATCAGTGCCTTAAACGTCACGACCGTGCCTCCTAGTAAAGCAAAGCTCAGCCCCGCTTTGTTTTTTAAACTTTTAAGCCTTTAATAGTTATTTCCCTTACTTTCTAAATACACCGGTACCTCGGTTCTGGTTGTTAATTCGTTCCTCATCGAGAACTGAAAACGGCGAGTACAGAGCAAATGTTTCCCATAAGGAATAATGTACACTGAATGAATGGGTTCCAGATCCCCAGAAAATCCCCCTGTATGAGGCATGATCAGCATTAATGGAGCTGTATTGTACAGGAGCTCCTGATTTATGATGGGGATATGTTCAACAAATCCATCATAGGTTAAATGATTCATGAACTGATGAGTTTAATATAGTCTGTACTGTATCATAGAGGATCACATTAACCTACAGTTACCCCAAATCATTAACCCCAAGCTTATTTATAATAAAGGGTTGGAAAATCTCATCATTTAGTGAGTCGGCTAGTTTAACATTTACGTCTTTTAGCAGACGCCCTTATCCAGAGCAACTTACAAACTTAAGGGCCTTATTCAAAGACCTAACAGTGGCAGATGTGGGATTTGAACCTCGGAAAATCTGGTCCATAGTCCAGTACCTTAACCGCTAAGCTACCTCAGTCCCTTTGTGTGTACATGCACTTAATATTCCGATATCAGCGGATAATCCGATTTTTTCAGTAATGATCAACGAGTCTACATGCACTCGAGTCATCAGATCATGTTGTAGCTCCGGGTTTAAGTGACTTGGGCTAGTAATCGGATTTATACTTTGCAACCAGCCAGTAACCTCTCAGAAAGATGCGATGTAAACTTCGTAGTTTAATATTAAATAATCAAATTCTTCATTTTCTCAAGCATATACTGCGTTTCAGTCTCCACAATATGTTTGATAGCCGTTTCGCTGCTTTAATTCTGTAACACATTTAATTTCGGGGTTGCCAGATCCTGCAAGAAAAAAAAACAGTCCCTAGAAAGAGAGGCCAAATAAAGTCTTTAGAACAGGTGGACCTGGCAACCGTGTCGGATTAGGAAATCGGGTATACATGCTCTGAGAAATGTGATTACTGAGAAACTCAAATCCAGCTCGCTCTATCGGATTTCTTAATCTGATTTGTAGACGGGAGTCTGCTGTGTACATGACCACTTCAATAATCGGATAACTGCAGAAATCCGACTATGATCGCATTATTAAGAGCATGTAGACACACTCGCATCTCGTGACCCAGGTCCTCAGGAACTTCAGTAACAGGTTGTCACATCTGAGCCACAAGAGCAGTCACAGCATAGACTGGCCTCAAAAGAGTCAAAATAATGGATTTGAAAATCTCAGCGTCCATCTGCCAAGTACCATAACTGCTCGAGAAAACACTATGGAACTGGCATTTATTTGTGTGGAAAATAGGTGGGCTACTTCGCCGAATGATGCACCAAATTGGCATACTACCCTGCCAAACTACAGTTTATATGTTACTTGTCCATGTGATTTGTACAAGGATACCTTAAATATGACATATTCTCTATCTTTTAAGCCTCTCTCTCCAAAAAAACCCAAACCAACTTGGTGCCTTCAGTTATAAACCTTAAAGACATTAAAAGTTGCACACTAACAATTTAAATCACATACATATTAGCCCCTGTGTTTCTAAGACAGGACCTTTTTTATATTTGTAGCTGAATTGGGAGAATTTAGATCAGTGTACATGTATTCCCTGTGGCCGTCTTTGCCTTACAGACTTTGTCTCGCCTGTTCAGTAATCCGATGTATCGGTGGGAGAGCAACACGTTAGCTTTTATATGAAGAACTTTTATTAGGTAAAATCTAAGATTAATTCTAAGAGTATTAAAATTAGAATCACAAGATATAGGTGTTTAAAAGCGATCCTTAATGAATTTATTAGCAGTGTGATGCAGGGCTAGATCTAGTAATTATCCTTTATTGTTTCTTTTAGTTACTTTTATATTTTAAAAACAATTCGGTGGTTCAAAGCTCGGTCTTTTGCTGAAACACCGGTGTTGCTGTGTTCGGAATGGCGTACTGAATGCTGCTCGCACTTCCTGTGATATGCAGCAGTTTATCATTTATCAGTCACTACCAGATATGAATTAGTGGTTTAAACTTAAAAGCTATGAAGCATCTCGTGTAAGTTAACATGTACTGAATTCAGTGGCAAACACTGAACGGTGCTGCAGGTCATGCTTATCTTCTTCACAGCAGGTTTGTTTGGTAAACAGCTTGCCTGTGTTGAATTTTGGGATATAATGTTATGCTGTTGAGTCATGCTGGGCATATCCCACCAATCCAGGTCAGGGTCCGGGGCAGACGAGCATGCCCAGTGTGCACGTGTGCCACCCAACTGGGCCTAGAGGCACTGCCAGGACTCAAACCCAAGTCACTTTCGGGTGAGCTTTCGTATGAGCAGTGTGTATGTTATGCCATTTCGAACACAGCTTGACAGTAGACTAATCCCATTGGTTCAGCACTTCCTTGACTCGGATGTGTTAGTATTATTATTAAACAATTAAAATTCACACTAACACCAGCAAACTTAACATTTTACATTCTTTTTTGGCTGATATCAAAACCTATCGCAGATTGTGTGATGCAGTTTAACATGTTCATACTGTGCTTCAGCTTTTATAACTCTGACCAACTGCAAATCACTGTTAAATCTACAGTTATAGCCATGATATTCTTCCTTTTCCTTGTTAAATCGTTTATAGGACTTCATGGGTGTTTTTACTATGGCACTACATCAGTGTTTCTCAATCCTGGTCCTGGAGTCCCCTGCTCTGCACATTTTAGTGCTTTACTTGCTTAAACACACCCACTTTAAGTCAGTAATTGGTTCAGGTGTGCTGGGAACAGGGACAACACTAAAACGTGCAGAGCAGTGGGGCTCCAGGATTAGGATTGAGAAACACTGCACTACATACACTGGCAGTGTTATAAAAATAAATCTGTTAAATAGACTTTCTGCCAATCATAGGATCAGTGTTGGAATCTCTACAAATGCAAATGGTGATGCTTTTGGGGAGCTAATTTCTGAGTAGTATGTAATTATTCATTGTTCGTGGATTTAGGGTGCTTAGTGTTGCTAATTATAGAGAGCTAACAGTTTGTTACACTACAGAGATGCCTGTTTGCTGCGCCCTGGTGTAAAAGGTGGATGTTATGTTAAAATAGCTTTTCTTTCCTGTAGAGCCGACTTTGTAAAAGCTGTTTTTATGTATAAATACATTCAATAAAGTGTGGAAAAAAAACCTACAAAAGCTGGATCGATCTATTTTTATTGTATGTCTTTTGAAACATAATGGAAAGTATTGAAGTGCTGTTGTACCATTAAAATCTACCATAAACTCTCCATATCTTTGAATTATTGTGAGTCTAACAGATGAATGATAAACAGTTCTACAGTTGAACACCATTGTACCAGTGCAAAACCACGTGCTTCATGAGACAAGATATCAGAATACAGAGCTTCTGTAGTTTTACACTTGGGTGGCACAATGGCTAGCACAGTTGTCTCACGTCTCTGGGGACTCGGGTTCGAGAGGATGGTTCCGGAATGGTTCCTGCCTTGCTTCCTGTGCTGCCAGCTAAGCCCAACACCTCAAATCCCTCGGCACATCAGTGAATTTGAATTTGAGGTTGGTCAGTTGGTGTCAGGTGGTTCTCGCCTTGTGCCCAGAGCTGTTGGTTAGGTTTCTGCGAGCCTGACTTGGATTAAGTGGATATAGAAAATCAGTGGTGAATGATGAATGTTTGTGAGGGTGGTAATGGCCAATCACAAACCTCTGTTGGCCTGATGGTGGTTAGGTGGCCTATATAGAGAATAGTGTGTGTGGAATGGGACATGTCCACAATGGACTAATAATGGTGAGCTTGTAATGGTGTTTATAGCCTATATAGTGATTATGTAGTGAGATTTGAAACTTGTCCACATCATACTGATGAGAGTGAGGTGTTTACCGTGATGTTTACCTGCCCTAGATAGTGAATAGGTTGTCTGATTTGGGACACAGCCACAATGTTGACATAGAAACGCTTTAGATGGAGTTTAGTCTATATATGGTAAGCAAGTTGTCTGGTTTGGGACACAGCCCCGCTGTTGGTTGATGGTGGTATCCTGTATAGTGACTAGAGTGAGTGATGTGGGACACGTCCACATGTTTACGGTCTACATAGTGAATCTCGTGTGGATTCGAGAGGATGGTTCCGGAATGGTTCCTGCCTTGCTACCTGTGCTGCCAGCTAAGCCCAACACCTCAAATCCCTCGACACATCAGTGAATTTGATCATCTTATGTTATGTGAATGAGTTTCACGGTTCAGCAGTACGTGCTTATGCTATGTACACAACACAATAAATATGGTCAATATTGAAGGAGGAATGGTGAGGACATATGAAGGATGTGTTTGAAGGGTTTTGATACAAATGCAATTCCACTTTTTTACATGAAAGTTCTTGTATAAATGCTGTTATTAGTGAGCCGTTTCAGGTGAGTGTGTGCTGATTAGACTACGGTTACTTGTTAGCTAGCTACATTAGCCTGCAAGCTCACGGCGCTAAATTAACGTTTCTTAAAACAGTCCTCAGGCACTACCAGATTTATGTAGACCTGTCTCCCTGCATGTGTTAGGTAGGCAGTGCTAATTAGCAGAAATGACAGACATCTGAGTCAGGTATGAGAGCTTGAACTCGGTTTCAATCTCTCACTCGACTGACAGAACAAGAAAGGGGAATCTGCACTCAGGCCAGGTAAACTATATTTCACTTTCATTTAAACCTCCACAGCCGCCTTATAGCAAATCATTTAGTTTCATTCAACCCTAATCCACATTCAGCAAAGACAATAGTTTCCTGTCCCATCCCTCAAAAACCCAAATAAAACCCCCAATATAGTTCATTACCCAAGATGTGTGTCTAACTTGAAGTGGAGATACTAATGCAGCTAACAACCAATGGAAGCCTTCATTTTAGGATTCATTTTAGACTTCATTTATGCAAGCTACTTTCATTATTATCACACCATAAAATAAATTGGTTTTCTCAGTAATGGTGTTTCTGCAAACCATACACTAGAAGACTTTGAAAAGACTAAAGTCTGACACCTTCTCACATATAAAGACAAGGCACAGAGCTTTTAGTCACAGACTAAATTTTGCAATGACTTGGGATCTTGCATGGTCACTGTTTGCAAGACTGCAGCTAGGTTACTTTTGAGATTACTTCTCATGATTCTAAGTACAGTATATCAGATTATTACTCATTATTGTCAGTATTTGCCCACTCTGTCATGGTATAAATGGGAAGACACTCCACAACTCTTCCTAATAGTTTCTCCTGCTTTTGTACAGTTCAGCAGAACCAGAGATGTTCCCATACCATTTGGTGCTGGAGAGAGCTCACCTGTTGGTTGTTGACAGTATTTGCGTGAGCCAAAGCTTAAGAGTTAGGATAATATTAAACACAGTTTATTTTAAGGAAACATCAAGACCGAAAAAGGACTGACTTGCACTTAACGATCAAGATGATGAAAGCACGGCACAACTCTAGCAGTGGAGTTGACTGTGAGAAAGAGTGTGTAAGGACGGCATTATTCACAAAAAAGTTACAATGAGTGAAATGACCATGGGTGAATGGGGATATTAGATGTGCAACTGTGCACAGTTCTAAACTGATAGATTAGTTACTAGTCTGCTTATATTATGGTTAACTAATGTAATAAAGTTGCTTTTATATTGTGCCTGTGTGTGTTCACCATTTGTTTGGTGTAGACGATGGCGAGCAAACGGGAAGGAAAGACTTTACCGTCTCACGCCAGGCCTCAAGAGACATCAGGTATCGCACAACAAATTGGATCTGATTCTGAGCTTGTGATGGTGTTTATCTGGTGTGCGGTTTGGGACACGTCCACAGTGGGCTGATAATGATGTGGTGTTTGTGATGGAGGGCAGCATATTGATGCAGTGGTTAGCTCCAGAGACCCAGGTTCGAGCCCAGAATCAGGTGGTATTTGTGTGACATGAGGTTGGTCAGTTGGTGTCAGGTGGTTCTCGCCTTGTGCCCAGAGCTGTTGGTTAGGTTTCTGCGAGCCTGACTTGGATTAAGTGGATAT
>JAJAGP010000065.1:533140-538140 GCA_025084515.1 Ancistrus triradiatus | reverse complement strand
TGTGTGTGTGTGTGTGTGTGTGTGTGTGTGTGTGTGTGTGTGTGTGTTCAGAGGTGTGAGTTTGAGCAGCAGAAGGCGTCTCTGATGAAGCAGCAGTTTCTCAGCATGTTTCCTCTAAAAAAGATCTCACACTGTAACAGGAGAGAGAGCACAGCGCTCAGCGACCTGAGTACGACACACACACACACACACACAACTCAGCATGCACAATACACTGATTTATTACTTTATTCACTTTATTATTTAACTTACTGATTATTTTATTTATAGTTTATTTGGATCAGTCTTATTTTGACCCACTTTACTGATTTGACTTTACTGGTCACGTTATGCATTTGACTCAGTTTGCTTATTTAATTCACAGCCATTAATCTGACTGTTTGCTTATTTGATTCATAACCATTAACTTGACTCAGTCTGCTGATTTGATTCATAACTGTTAACTTGACTCTATCTGCTGATTTGATTCATAACCATTAATTTGACTCAGTTTGCTGATTTGATTCATTACTATTAATTTGACTCTATCTGCTGATTTGATTCACAACCATTAATTTGACTCAATCTGCTGATTTGATTCATAACTTTTAATTTGACTCACTTTACTGATTTGATTCATTACTATTAATTTGACTCACGTTACTAATTTGATTCATTACTATTAATTTGACTCTATCTGCTGATTTGATTCATAACTGTTGACTCTGTCTGCTGATTTGATTCATAACCTTTAATTTGACTCACTTTACTGATTTGATTCATTACTATTAATTTGACTCACGTTACTAATTTGATTCATTACTATTAATTTGACCCTATCTGATGATTTGATTCACAGCCATTAATTTGACTGTTTGCTTATTTGATTCATAACCATTAACTTGACTCAGTCTGCTGATTTGATTCATAACTGTTAACTTGACTCTATCTGCTGATTTGATTCATAACCTTTAATTTAACTCACTTTACTGATTTAATTCATTACTATTAATTTGACTCACGTTACTGATTTGATTCATTACTATTAATTTGACTCTGTCTGCTGATTTGATTCACAGCCATTAATTTGACTCAGTCTGCTGATTTGATTCATAACCTTTGACTCACTTTACTGATTTGATTCATTACTATTAATTTGACTCAGTTTGCTGATTTGATTCATTACTATTAATTTGACTCAGTCTGCTGATTTGATTCATAACTGTTAACTTGACTCAGTCTGCTGATTTGATTCACAACCATTAATTTGACTCAGTCTGCTGATTTGAGTTTAATGTCCGCTGTGATCCGGCTGTGATCTGACCGAGGGGTTGGTGGTCTAACTGCAGTGCACTGACAGAGAAAGGATCTAGTTCTGTTACTGCATAATCTACAGTGCTATTAGAGGTGAGTAGACCTCTAACATGACCTAGCATCGGCGATGCACAGATCCAGAGTTGTTGAAAGGAAGCTTGGTGATATTTCTGGGGTACTGCTGTCCAAATATATAATCGTTCCCTTGCTCAGTACTGGGGTCGGCAGAGATGGGTGGGATGTATACCGCACATAAAAAGATGCCTTTGGGCTGGTTAGTAGATTTCTCTTAATTTTGAGCCAAATGTGTGATTTGTGATTTTACTACTCCTATATGGTTTGATCATCGTGATTTGAACCATATTATACTTCCACCAGATGCCCTGCCTCTCCTGATTGCTGGGTTTAGAGTCGAGGGGATGATGATTTCTGTGTAATCTCTGGGACAGTGGGTGGTGGATCTACACCAGGTTTCCTGAGGGATTATGATATCCATGTCTTCAGTGCTTTGTTCAAAGTCCAGAGTTTGACTTTTGCAGCCGAACAATGAGGATCTGATGCCCTGTCCGTTCCACATGGTAATGGCTAGGGGTCTCATTCTTAGATAAAGTAAATGTAAGTAGTGTTTAAACAGAGATATCCGGTGTGGCTGCGTGTTGTTGCTGTCCTTCTGCAGTTGTTCTCTTAATTGGAGAGGGGGTTAGAGCCGAGGAGTGTACTGTACGGTGACGTTTCACATG
Source organism: Ancistrus triradiatus (assembly GCA_025084515.1). Taxonomy (NCBI): domain Eukaryota; kingdom Metazoa; phylum Chordata; class Actinopteri; order Siluriformes; family Loricariidae; genus Ancistrus; species Ancistrus triradiatus. The sequence continues at coordinate 536,107 of JAJAGP010000065.1, read as the reverse complement.
CCAATGGCTTTTTCTACGTGACAGTTACTGCACTGGCTTCATTGGCATGCCAATGGAAAGGCCAGTGGCACGTGCCCCCTAGCGGTACATGACAGTTACTGCACTGGCTTCATTGGCATGCCAATGGAAAGGCCAGTGGCACGTGCCCCCTAGCGGTACATGACAGTTACTGCACTGGCTTTATTGGCATGCCAATGGAAAGGCCAGTGGCACGTGCCCCCTAGCGGTACATGACAGTTACTGCACTGGCTTTATTGGCATGCTCGCGCTTTTAGTAGCTACAGAGATGTTACAACCTAGGCCTGTGTGTAGAATAATATAAAAATGTTGGACAGTGCAGTAACTGTCATGTGCCGCTAGGGCTTGTGGCAGTGGCACGTGTAGGACAAGCCAGTGGCATGTGAAGCGCCACGGTACAGTACGGTACAGTACACTCCAGGCTTTAACTGCTGCTGCTTAATTGGTTGGTTGTTTTGTTTTGGAGGTTCAGCCCATTTGTCAGAGGGCTGACCTCCTTTCTTGCTGGACTTGCTGGACTTCTTCCTCCAGCTCCTGCAGTGAAGCTGTCCCTTCCCTCTGTGGGTGGCACAGGCCTTTATGCCATGGTGGGGGCTCGGTGCCATTATGGTCCATATTTATGGTTAATAGACATTCTTGTCTCCTAGTACAGTTTGTCTTCCACTCCATATGTTAGTAGGAACTACTAATCCGCTAAAAGGGAGTCTGGATTTTCCTTTAGGAGTTTGCTTTTGTAGTTCTCTCTGGCTTGTGCAGATTTGATTTCTGTTGGATAAGTCATGGCCAGGGAACTGAGGTTTGCTATAAACGTTTGCTTTTTGTAGAAAACGTTTTCTTTACCTTTTGTCTTTGTTTGGATGAGCTTGAGTTGTTTCCGGAGGATCCTTGGCATTGAGGAACCTCATTTTTGTCCGTTTCTGGTTGTATTTAGAGTTTAAATCCTAGACATTAGTAGTAAATTCCAAATTGTATCTTCTTTTTTGGGTTCCGGATGATTTATTTCCTTTTGTCACTTGTTTATCTCATTTAAAAACTACTTAAGTTGGTTGAGATTCAGGAGCTCCAGCCTCCATACACACACACACAAAGGAATTTTTTGTCTAATTTTTTTGTCATTTAAACGGCATATTCACTGTGTGTGTGTGTGTGTGTGTGTGTGTGTGTGTGTGTGTGTGTGTGTGTTTGTCAGGACTGATGGCTCCACAACGTCTGTCCCTCTCTCCCTGTATCACCCCCTCCTCTGACACCTCAGAGGTCGCACCCTGGTCAGAGCAAAAGTTGGACGTGACCCCAAACACCCCTGAACTCTGCAGCACCCTCCAACTGCCCTCCTACTGCAGGTGCGCGCGCACACACACACACACACACACACACACACACACACACACACATATACATACTGAGTGTGTTTACATGCACATGCATAAGGTTCCCAGGTCCGTTATTCTTAGACATTTTGCTTCTTTGTGTAGCTTATTTAAACAGACCAGCTGGGGGATTCTCTCCTGGGATCTGGCAACCCCCCGAATCAAACACAGCACCCAGTAATCAGCCACCGAACCCTTTGGGGAGTCTCTGAAACACCATATGTACTTAAGAAAATGACAAATGTGATTGTTTAATATGAACACTCCCTCCTGTGAGATTATTGGCTGATGATCTGATTTTCTGGGATTACTGAGTGCATGTAAGCGCACTCACTGCTGAGGGTGTAGCATTTCTGAGCTCCAGATTACAACGTGTGTATTCTATTCATTATAAAATTGAATCTGAATATGATCAGGGAAGCAGGCAGTCCTCCGGCTGATGGCTGGATGAAGGAGGCACAGAGAGACGACATCAGCTCCATCAGACATAACCTGGACGTCTGGCCTTTTTAACCTTAGTGTGTGTGTGTGTGTGTGTGTGTGTGTTGCACTTTGCCATCTGAATCCATGTAGTAATTAAATAAAGTGACTGAAACCTGCAGTGTGTGTCTGATCGCTTCCTTGTGTAACCCTGACGACGATAATTACGTGTCCGGCCATTGCACCTTCGTTTGCAGTGATGTCATGAATCTCCTTTAGCCACTCCAACAATGGTCGGGTTCGTGGTGACGCTTCAATCCTGCCTTTGCCGTGCAGCGACACACTGGCCCAACTGCTGGTGTGATGATCAGGGGAGCCATCGACTACGACAGCCGGTCACCCCTAGTAGTGATACGAGGGACACTAACAGCTCAGCGATATGTGCAGGACCTCCGTCTGTTGCCTTATATAATGGCAGGGCTTCAGAAATGTCTCTTCCAGATCTGCCCGGTTGCCAGATTTATCACCAATCAAGCATTTATGGGGTGGCTGGGATGCCAGCTTCGGGAACCTGTGAGTGTGCAGGATCCACAGGTCTAGCTGTGACGTCTGTGGGTGCAGAACCCGTATGCCTCCATGATCAGCTGTATCTCATCAGCCTAACAGGGTAACTGGACACTTTTCCCTAATGAACTCATCCTCTTGCTCTAATATTATAATCACTTACAGATATCATTACATCATACATATAAAGGTTCATTTGACTCCAACAACTCGTTCTTGGTGCATTATTTTTTTGGCAATGAGTGTATTTTCCTTTATTTATATATATATAGTATACATAGCTAAGGAGGTCATGTCCCTTTTTGAGTCCTGGTTCTCCCTAGGTTTCCTCCTTATAACATTTAGGGAGTTTTTCCTCGCCACTGCATGTCAGAATCGTAATCAGGGGTTAGGACAGGTGTGACCTGTTCAAGCTGGGGTTCGATATGAACCAGGTCACAGCACCATGTAAACAAGCACCATTTGAATTCGGCAATAAATCCGAGCTGAGCGCTCGTTTAGGCTCGAAGGTAGCTAGGGAGTCGTTTAGTAAACCAGTTTATGACCAGGTGGACGGCAATTACTCCAGTCCAGTCACGTGCCTCACGCGTGGGCGTGC